>JADBJO010000562.1:112500-115000 GCA_016801955.1 Conus betulinus | reverse complement strand
GATACGTGCGTTGAAGTTGACAGAAGTTCCTAACCCAAAATCCCGTTCCTGCCACGACTGAAGCCCCACCACACCCCTTCAACATGTATGGCGTCGTCTGTGGTGCCAGTCTGTCCTCTGACACTTTGAACTGGAGGCTGCCCCTTCCCTGTGAGATGAGGAAACTGGAAATACAGATGCTGATGCCACAGCATGACGTCCATTCAGGAAACTTGAAATACAGATACTGATGCCACACAGCATGACGTCCCCACAGCATGACGTTTAGGAAACTGGAGATACGGATACCGATGCCACAGCATGACGTCCATTTAGGAAACTGGAGATACGGATACCGATGCCACAGCATGACGTCCATTTAGGAAACTGGAGATACAGATACCGATGCCACAGCATGACGTCCATTTAGGAAACTGGAGATACGGATACCGATGCCACAGCATGACGTCCATTTAGGAAACTGGAGATACAGATACCGATGCCACAGCATGACGTCCATTTAGGAAACTGGAGATACAGATACTGATGCCACAGCAAAACATGTTGATGCCACAGCAAGACATCAGTTTAGGAAACTAGAGATACAGATACCGATGCCACAGTAAGACTGATACAGATACCGATGCCACAGTAAGACCGATACAATGTTGGTGTTATAGCAAGACATCAGTTAAGGAAACTAGAGATGCAGATATTGATGCCACAGCAAGACTGATACAGATATTGATGCTATAGTAAGACAACAGTTTAGGAAACTAGAGATGCAGATACTGATGCCACAGCAAGACTGATACAGATATTGATGCTATAGCAAGACAACAGTTTAGGAAACTAGAGATGCAGACATTGATGCTACATAAAGACGTCAATTTAGAACACTTGAGATAATAACTACTCATGCCACAGCAAAACGTCAATTTGAGAAACTAGAGATACTGCTGCTGCTACAGAAGACGGCAACAATTGGATACCTGAGATACATAATACTGATACCACACAAACATGTCAATTTAGGAAACCAGGAATACATGTACTGGTACCACAGCAAGACATCAATTTAGGAAACCTGGAATACATATACTGGTACCACAGCAAGACGTCAATTTAGGAAACCTGGAATACAGACACTGATACCACAGCAAGACGTCATTTTAGGAAACCTGGAATACAGACACTGATACCACAGCAAGACGTCATTTTAGGAAACCAGGAATACATATACTGGTACCAAAGCAAGACGTCAATTTAGGAAACCTGGAATACAGACACTGATACCACAGCAAGACGTCATTTTAGGAAACCAGGAATACAGACACTGGCACCAAAGCAAGACGTCAATTTAGGAAAACCTGGAATACAGACACTGATACCCAAGCAAGACGTCAATTTAGGAAACCTGGAATACAGACACTGATACCAAAGCAAGACGTCAATTTAGGAAAACCAGGAATACATATGACTGGTACCACAGAAAGACGTCCATCTAGCAAATCAGAGATTCGGACACTGGCACCACAGCAGACCGTCAATTTAGGAAAACCAGAGATACAGAGACTGGCACCACAGCCAGACGTCAATTTCAGCCAAACCAGAGATACAGAGACTGGCACCGCCGCCAGACGTCAATTTAGGAAAACCAGAGATACAGAGACTGGCACCACAGCCAGACGTCAATTTAGGAAAACCAAGATACAGAGACTGGCACCACAGCCAGACGTCAATTTAGGAAAACCAAAGATACAGAGACTGGAGACCACAGCCAGACGTCAATTTAGGAAAGCCAGAGATACAGATACTGGCACCACAGCCAGACGACAGTTCAGCAAACCACAGATACAGATACTCTTTTGCTACGGCAAGACGTCCGTATCACAGGTGACTACTTGGCTTGATTTCTGTCACTCCGTGCTGTGTGGTTTTTGCCCACAAAACATTCCCAGCTCCAGCGATTTCCAAACAGCGCATCCGTCCAAACTATCAAGCGGCTGAGATCAAATTCCACCTCCATGGTTGCCGAAAAATTCCGTTGCCAATACAGTCTGGCTGCTCTTGCATTAGATCTCTTTTGATGGCTCTTCCGCCATACTTGTCCACTACTTCTTGTGCTTACCAATCACACGCCACACACCGTTGCCTGTCAATCCCCAGTCAAAAAGGCTCCTGAAGATCCCCAAAAGCAAAAGCTAAAACCGTCTAGTAATCGTTTTCCTCGGTTTTACTGTTCGGACTGTTTTGAGTAGTTTTTACAACTTATCGCCTCCCTCTTCACGCTCTCGCTGTCTCCAGAACTACCGCCTGCTTTCACAGCACACACACACACACACACACACACACACACACACACACACACACAATCGTCCACACACACACACACAATGCAGTAGTTTCATTCAAAACACACTCCTTAAAACAAACAAACACACAGAGACGCACACACGCGCACACACGACAAAGAGAGAGAGAGAGAGAGAGAGAGAGAGAGAGAGAGAGAGAGAGAGAG
>JADBJO010000562.1:100000-107500 GCA_016801955.1 Conus betulinus | reverse complement strand
CCATGTACAAATACAATCTTCATCTCGTAGAACAAAACGAATGTTTCTATAAATAATTTTGGAACTGAAAAACTATTGTGTTTGCCCAACACAATCATTGTCTGTTTTTAACCAGAATATATTTCATACCGTTTAACTACACTGAAGTATAAACCTCTCTGTCTCGGTCTCTCTCTCAAATTATACGGTGCACTCTAAATTCAACTAGAGTTTTCAGCTCTTGGAGATGATGTTAACGACGTCCAAACTCTTTATCGGTCTGCCTTTAATTTGATCAGAGTCTGGATAAATCACAAACTCGCACGCGTGCACGCACTCAGATGCACATGCTCGCGCACGTAAGCGCACACACACACAAACACGCACGCGCATAGACATACACATATAAATTATCACACACGCGCGCGCGCGCACACACACACATATGCGCGCGCGCCTATGAATTAACAGGAGAACGAGAGTATGGTATAACCGACCACTCGAGTCGGGGGGGGGGGGGGGGGGGGGCTGTCTGGAGTTCTCTAACTGGGTCAAACTCACAATCCTTTCCCGCCTTCTGCCATCGAACTCCTCCCCTCCCCCCCCCCCCCCCCCCCACCTCGTTCCCCACCCCGTCTCTGCCCCCGTTCCCCTTTAAGACCCCCCCTCCCCCCTCCGTGACTCCCCTCCCCCCTTCTCCTCCTCTCTCTCCCTCCATTGGACTGGCACGTGAACGGGCGGGCGCCATCTGGTTGCACATTCTGGTGATGGTTTGCATGAATACTGTACCCACCACCACTCAACTGAAGCGCCAGGTGAATAAACTGCTTTCAGCTTGCAAAGCTCCCCCGCCCCACACTCTCCACCCCAGCCCCCATTGCGCACGATTCCTCTAGACCAACGAAGGGTTGGAGATAGGAGGAGGGAGGGAAAACGGTGGGGGCACAGGAGCGGTGGTGTAAGTGGGAAGGTTGGAGGGGGGGGGGGGGGGGAGGGAGCCTACACAATCACGTGTCACACACGCACGCGCGCGCGCACACACACACACACACACACACACATACCACACACACGCACGCACACGCGCGCGCGCTCAGACACACACACACATGCACACACCACACACACACACACACACACACACGCACACGCGCGCACAGACACACACACACACACACACACAAGCACTCCTCGACGTTTACTAGCCCAAGGTCCACGACTGAAAGGTAATAAGGCGAACTCTTTGACGACCGACGACGTAAAGCGGGATGGGGTGGTGGGCAAGTGGAAGGGGGAGGGGGGAGAGAGGGAGTTCACCAATCGCCTGTAGTTTGCAACAGAGGATCCCGTGGAAGAAAGGGGAATGTCGTGGAAACGGATTGAATCACCAGCAAAATGTCAGGAGACAGCTGTTTCTGTATCCGTTGATGACTAAACGAATGAATCACCGATCAATTACCAAGTTCTCTTTCGGGTTTTTTTTCTTTCGTTTTTTTTTTTTTTTTCTTTTTTCTTCTTCTTCATCTTTTAATTTTTTTTCGTTTTAAATTAAAACCAAACCGTCAATATCGTGTCAGTCAGTACCAGTCGCAAACTGCCGAGCAGTCTTTGTTACTGTCTTGTTCACGGCTTGATGATGATGGTCGTCGACTCGCGAGCATCACGATGATGATGATGACAAGATGAAAGACGCTACGCAGACTCGTTTACGGTTTCAAGGCCGCGTGACCGGAGGAGAAAGGAACGAACTCGACTCAACCTCTCACACTGTACAGTACGTATCCTAACGCCAGCAAGGCCTGAAGACGCCGAGATCCGCGCTGTCAGCCAGTGTGTGTCACTCCGCAGGAAGAAGCTGACCCCATGACAACGACGTGGTCTTGGTCTTTCCCATTCAGCCCAACATTCTTGCACTCTGGCTTCAGGCCGGTCCAGACAACCGAAGACAACAGCAAACCGTTACAGCAATTTAGGGGACTGGTTAATTAAAGAGGTCCATCATCTGTGTGCTGATAAATATCATCACTCACACCGCAATTCATCCCTTTAACAAAACGCCCATCATACCGAAACTCTGTATTTCTTTCATTGTCGGAAAGGTTCATTACTTTTTTTTTTTTTTTTTTTTAAGTGGAGACACACAGGAACGGGATAACCCTATGGAACTGACCTTGACGAAAATCTTCGGTACCATCTTGATTTATACACCAATCAGATGGTGCCTCACCATCCGACCAAACACAAACGGCACAAATCTCAGGCGCGTCACGCAAACCAATCAGGTCGCATTTTGGATGCGTCACGCAACCAATCAGGTCGCATTTTAGATGCGTCACGCAACCAATCAGGTCGCATTTTGGATGCGTCACGCAACCAATCAGGTCGCATTTTAGATGCGTCACGCAACCAAGTCGCATTTAGATGCCAATCAATCAGGTCGCATTTTAGAAGAGTCACGCAACCAATCAGGTCGCATTTTAGAAGAGTCACGCAACCAATCAGGTCGCATTTTAGATGAGTCACGTCACCAATCAGCGCATTTTAGATGCGTCACGCAACCAATCAGGTCGCATTTTAGATGCGTCACGCAACCAGTCTGATGACTCTTAGCGAAGCCGAACACTGCCAGTCAGTTTTCAGCGTCAGTTTCCCTTTTCCATCACGCGAGTGGATTACTCCGCATACGCTACAATTTGGTAAGAGCGGGCAGTGGTGGAAAATAAAGTAAAACAAAAAGAGGTAAATGAAAAAAGAATAATAATTAAGAAAAAAAAAAAAAGGAATGGGGAGGGATTTATGGACGAGATTTACCAGATGCCTCACAGAACGCATTAACCCAACGCGCTGGTCAGATCTCTCATTCCTATGGTATGCACCATGACTGTGTGTGTGTGTGTGTGTGTGTGTGTGTGTGTGTGTGTGTGTGTGTGTGTGTCGCTAACACATGCGTGTGTGTTCTCGTGTGTGTGTGTGTGTGTGTGTGTGTGTGTGTGTGAGGGTGGGTAGGTGGGTGCGTGTGTGTATGCCCTGAGCACGTGGGTCCAGGCGGTAGTGCGTATGTGTGTCTGCACTTATGCGTCTGCTTGCACAAGCGTGTACATATGTATAGATATGCTTATGTACGTGCACGGACATGTGTGAGCACGCCAGCACCTCAACACGCACCTATGACAACTGCTAGGGCAGTTTATTTCAAATGTTCGGACAATCATGCAGTTCAAAGTATGATCACTTCTTTTAAATCACTGACGTGGAGGGGAGGTAGAGTTAGAGGGGGGAGTGGAGATATACTATACAGCCAATCAGAAGGGGCAGGGGGGAGGGGACGGAGAGGACGTGGGGGGTAGATATGCTGTACACAACGTCTAGCAGTCAGACGGCATTACCAATCCACCAAAGACACACTATGTCACTAATGGCATCTGATGGCGTCACCGATCCACGGGACCAGCAGTCAGATGGCGTCACAGACAGACTATACATCAGTCAGATGACGTCACAGATAGACTATACATCAGTCAGATGACGTCACAGATAGACTATACATCAGTCAGATGGCATCACAGATAGACTATACATCAGTCAGATGGCATCACAGACAGACTATACATCAGTCAGATGACGTCACAGATAGACTAAACATCAGTCAGATGGTCACAGACAGACTATACATCAGTCAAATGGCATCACAGATAGACTATAGTCAGATGGCGTCACAGATAGACTATACATCAGTCAGATGGCATCACAGAGAGACTATACATCAGACAGATGGCATCACAGACAGACTATACATCAGTCAGATGGCATCACAGATAGACTATACATCAGTCAGATGGCATCACAGACTATACATCAGTCAGATGGCATCACAGATGGCATCACAGACAGACTATACATCAGTCAGATGGCATCACAGATGGCATCACAGACTATACATCAGTCAGATGGCATCACAGACAGACTATACATCAGTCAGATGGCATCACAGACAGACTATACATCAGTCAGATGGCATCACAGGCAGACTATACATCAGTCAGATGGCATCACAGGCAGACTATACATCAGTCAGATGGCATCACAGGCAGACTATACATCAGTCAGATGGCATCACAGGCAGACAGATACATCAGTCAGATGGCATCACAGGCAGACTATACATCAGTCAGATGGCATCACAGACAGACTATACATCAGTCAGATGGCATCACAGGCAGACTATACATCAGTCAGATGGCATCACAGACAGACTTTACATCAGTCAGATGGCATCACAGACAGACTATACATCAGTCAGATGGCATCACAGACAGACTATACATCAGTCAGATGGCATCACAGACAGACTATACATCAGTCAGATGGCATCACAGACAGACTATACATCAGTCAGATGGCATCACAGACAGACTATACATCAGTCAGATGGCATTCAAGGTAACAGTGGGCAGCCAGTCACGGGGCATGAAGAATACACCAGGCAGTCGGTCTGATAACACCCCAGAACGCTTGTCCACCAGTCAGGTGACATTACGGAACAGACTACACCAGGCCAATCCATCAGATGACCTTTCGGGTGCACTGGGCAGAACCACCAGAAGGCATTAAGGACACACTACACAACCCGGGTCGCTGGTATCATCACTTATGGGTACGGCGCCAGACTCTTGTTCCAAAGTACCCGCGGTTCGATTCCCGCTCGACACGGCAGGTTGGAACAGATGGTCTTCTTCGGAGTTCACATCTGTGTCAGTTCCAGTCCGATCCAAGTCCTTCAGATTGAGACTTGACGTCGAAGTCCTGTATGTGAGTGAAAACATGCACTAAAAATAGAAAAGAAAAGAAAAGAAGAAAAGAAAAATTGAACACCCGTAACATCCCATCCCATTTCTCGGAGAAGTTGACTATCGGGTGGGCCGTGGAGTGCATGACGATGATGAACGCGCGCACGCGCGTGTGTGTGTGTGTGTGGAGAGAGAGAGAGAGAGAGAGAGAGAGAGAGAGAGAGAGAGAGAGAGAGAGAGAGAGACAGACAGACAGACAGACAGACAGACAGACAGAGGGACAGAGAGAGATTTAAACAAAGAAGCAAACCACAATCGCGTGTTTTTCCCCCAATATATTCATATACTTTGACCACTACTGATCTTCCTCATGTTCATTTTTTTCAATCATTTCAAAGCAAGCGCGCGCGTGTGCGTGCGTGCGTGCGTGTGTGTGCGTGCGTTTGTGCGCGCACGTCTTTTTGGCTAAGATTATTCCGGCAGACGTGAGCACATGAATGTGTCTCGCTCGTTACCTTTTAAACTGGAAGAAGCAATCAACTAAATTAGCCTGGTAAGGAAACGGAGGGGGATTGGGGGGCGAGGGTGGTGTCAGTTCCAAACTGGGGAAGAAATTCAGCTCCGAGTGTGCTCTTTCACCAGCCAGCCCACCACCTTCCGTCACCCCGGGGCTGAGGTGAGATCATGCCACTCTGGCACTCCCATGACTTGCAGGATGGGTGCAGGACAGGGGGAGGGAAGCCGGGGAAGAGCGGGGAAGAGAGAGAGAGAGAGAGAGAGAGAGAGAGAGAGAGAGAGAGAGAGACAGACAGACAGACAGACAGACAGACAGAGGCACAGAGACAGATAGACAGACAGACAGAGAGAACACGGCGAAATTCGTTGTCGCCAAAGGCTCCAGACATTCAGATTCAGACGGCGTGTGTGTGTGTGTGTGTGTGGTGTGTGTGTGTGTGTGTGTGTGTGTGGTGTGTGTGTGTGTGTGTGTGTGTTGGGGGAGGGGGGGGGGGGGGTTAGGGTTCAAGCCCTACATCTGTCTTACCAATGCTGAAAAAAAATCTGAAAGCGCGTCAAAGTTCACCTTCATATCAGGAAAGAAAATGGGGGGGGGGGGGGGGGGGGATGAAAAGAAAAGAAAAAGAAAAGAAAAAAAAATGAGAGAAACAAAAAAAGAAAAAATACTAAATGAATGAACACTCCACAGACACACGTCCTCAGCAACACGGATTCCGGATGGTTTGGACAGAAACGTGGACTAACATCCTGCTCATCAGTTGCTTTCCGGCCGACTTCTGACAACGAAGCAGGAACGTCTGGCTCCAGGCCTACCCAAAGCGCAGGTGCACCAAGGGGCGAGCGCTGACTACTCTGCCAGATAGTCTGTACGATGAGGACACCTCGCTACACGTAGAAATCCGCCAAACCTTTTACAAGGGAGAGGGAAAAAAAAACTTTAACTTAAAAAACAAAAAAAGGAATGGGTGAGAGGTGGTGGAGGAGAGGGTGGTGGGAGGTGTGAAGGGAAGCGGGGGGCGGCGGGGGTACGAGAAGGGCTCAAAGACAAGACTTGGTGGAACACACAGAACCCCTCCCCCCCCCATCCCTCTCTCTCTCTCTCTCTCTCTCTCTCACTCGTGCGCGCGCGCTTGCATACACACAAACGCACGCACGCGCACACACACACACACACACACACACACACACACACACACACACACACACACACACACACACACACACACTCATCCTTACTCACTAGTTCACACAACGTATATTTCATAACGTTAGAACTATAGCCTTTGCTATATAGTTGCTTTAATTCTTTTGCTTCGTAGAACGCATGAAATATCAACAGAATGACAGTGACAACTCACCACACATTAAAACACAATTAAACCCAGACAGTTTGCATCATGTGTGTTAAGAAAAAAAAAACCCCACTAAAATAAGCATGCGAATGTCCATCGATAATGGCACACACACACTACGCATGGTTGAAGCGAAAGAGTTCTGACAAAGAGGAAAAAAGAGAGTGAATGATGGGGGGGGGGGGGGGGGGGGGGGGGGGGGGGGGGGGATGGGAGGATGGCCCCACTTAAAAAAAAAAAAAAAAACACGACGATGAAAAAAAAAAAAAAATTGTAAGCATGAGGACCCACAAAAAAAGCAACAAAAAACTTGGTGGCAGACACTTAACTCCCACCCCCCACCCCCATCCCCCGCCCAACGATGGAGAATGGTCCAAAGAACGGCAGCAAAAGAAAAAGCGCCAAATATATAGCGATCGACATTTGAGGATGGAGTGTGAATAACTGTGAAATCTACTGCGTTGCTGATAAGCGTGTCAGAGAAGCACATCTTTCAAAACAGCACGCGCGCGCTCGCAACACACACACACACACACACACACACACACACACACACAAACACACAGATACAGCACCCGCGCAGCGCGCGCTTGCTCACACACTCGCACACACAATCAAAAAAAAACACACACACACACACACACACGCACACGCACGCACGCGCGCATACACACACACACACACACACAGAGCAGACTTTAATAAACACTACTATAACCCAGACAGATGAATTCAAGAGGGAGTTTGTCGTCTGCTGTGCATAAAATCAATCCAGCCGCAGACAGTGAGGTACGGGTGAAGGGAACAGAGCGGTGGAGGTAGGGGCGGTGAAGTGCAGGCCATGTGTTCACACGTTCGACTGGCTG
>JADBJO010000562.1:87500-90000 GCA_016801955.1 Conus betulinus | reverse complement strand
GGAGGAAAGCGTGCCGTAACGGACACCGGGAATCCCTGTCCTGATTAGTCACGGGCAACAAAGCAGAGGTGGGGAGTGTAACCAGCCCACTCTTGTCACTGTCCACTCCCCCCGCTTCAAGACGACGTCAATCCCTAGGAGCGTGGATCGCCAGGCACGACGACGAGAAAAGTACACCAGGGTCCTGTCCTCAGTACACACAGACTGGACGGACAGGTGGACGAGAAAAGTACTCCAGGTCCTGTCCTCAGTACACACAGACTGGACGGACAGGTGGACGAGAAAAGTACTCCAGGGTCCTGTCCTCAGTACACACAGACTGGACGGACAGGATGGTGGACGAGCAAGTACGCCAGGGTCCTGTCCTCAGTACACACAGACTGGACGGACAGGTGGACGAGCAAAGTACGCCAGGGTCCTGTCCTCAGTACACACACACTGGGACGGACAGGTGGACGAGCAAAGTACGCCAGGGTCCTGTCCTCAGTACACACACAGACTGGACGGACAGGTGGACGAGCAAAGTACGCCAGGGTCCTGTCCTCAGTACACACAGACTGGACGGACAGGTGGGAGAGGGAGGGAGTAGTGGCGCAGACCACGATTGCATGCAAGGAAACAAGCTGAGAGAGAGAGAGAGAGGAGAGAGAGAGTGTGTGTGTGTGTGTGTGTGTGTGTGTGTGTGTGTGTGTGTGTGTGTGTGTGTGTGTGTGTTGTGTGTGTGGTGTGTGTGTGAAGGGGCAGAGAGAGAGAGTGAAGGGGCAGAGACAGAGAGAGAGACAGAGAGGCAGAGAAAGAGACACACAGAGAGACAGAGAGAGAGACAGACAGACAGACAGACAGAGAAAGAGACTGACAGAAGAGAGAGAGAGAGAGAGAGAGAGAGAGAGAGAGAGAGAGTGTGTGTGTGTGTGTGTGTGTGTGTGTGTGTGTGTGTGTGTGTGTGTGTGTGTGTGTGTGTGTGTGTAAGTGTTGCAGGGAACGCACTCGGTTTAATTCCGTCTTTTATTGTAGCCTTGCTTTTTCATTTTTTTTCAGGGTTGTCATCAAGTTAGGGGAAAGGCGACTGCCTCTGGATCGTGTAACGGCTATCAGCCATTTCTCACACCCCCAGATTATACACACCATTTTCTGGTTCTTCCTTTTTTTCTTTTCTTTTCTTTTCCTACAGCGAAGAACGTTGCGTAAATGCCACCATAATCATTTAGCCGCAAAGGCCAGTAAGCACCGCGGCGGAACGGACGGTTATTGTCCCTTCTGGACCGTGTGTACAGTCTTACTATCTAGTCGCTAAACAACAACAAAGGCAAAAAAACAAAACAACAAAAAACAAACAAAAAAAACAACAAAAACCCAGCACATCACTCCCTGTGATTCGTGGAGGGGGGGGTTCATCAGAAGAAAGACAGGACAATGATGACCGGGGGGGGGGGGGGGGGGGGGGGGGGGGGGGGGGGAACAGTCTACCAAGACGAAATTCAAACAACAGACAAGAGTAACAGAAAAAGAGAGCACCAGAAAAGAGGAAGTTTTTTCCACACAACATTCAGAGTTCTTTTATTTTGTGTGCGGAAAAATCACCTAGCATCCCTTGGGGGCAGGTTGAGTAGAGAAGGAGAGGCGGGGGGGGGGGGGGGGGGGGGGGGGGGGGGGGGTGGGGGGGGACTCGGACAGGAAGATGAAACCGAAATGTTTCACCGAACCTCGGCTTTTTTGGCCAAAATCCAACAACAGACGAAGTGTTACCACAGAAAAGGGGACTTTGTGAACCAGTGTAATATCACGATTCCATCTTCAACAAAGAAAACAAAGACATTCCAATCCTAACCTTCAAAGAAAAAAGAAAAAAAAAAAAAAAGAAAGAAAGAAAAAAAAAAAACCGGAAAGGAAGGGGATCAAGGAGCAAGATGCACAGGACATTCCCTCTTGTCAGTGATAAACGGCAGTACCATGTCAAGTTCGCATTCATGCACATTCCTTTTTATACCGGTTCCCTTCCCTTTCCTTTCTCGTTTTAATCGGATTTAAAGAAAACATTCTTTCGCAACGCAAGACACAACAGTACTGGGGGAAGGGTAAGAGCGAGGGGGGAGGGTGGAGGGAGGTGTTTAAAAAAATCACTATTTTAGTCATGTATCCGTTTGTTTATCCTTTTTTTCGAAGTTACGGTACGGGAGAAAAAAAATCCGAAAACAAGCACATAGTGGAATGGTCTGTACACGCACGGAAGAGAATGAAAAAGAAAGACAATGTGTATGCGTGCGTGCGTGCGTGTGTGTGTGTGTGTGTGTGTCAGTGTGTGTGTGTGTGTGTGCGCGCGTGCGTGCGTGCGTGCGTGTGCGTGCGTGTGTGCCTGTGTGCCTGCGTGTGTGTGTGTGTGTGTGTGTGTGTGTGTGTGTGTGTGTGTGTGTGTGTGTGTGTGTGTGTGTGTGTTAATGCGTGCGCGCGCGCGCACGTGTGTGTTAATGTGTGTGAGCGTGTGTGTGTGTGTGCTTATGTG
>JADBJO010000562.1:72500-82500 GCA_016801955.1 Conus betulinus | reverse complement strand
AGAGGGAAAATGGGAGGAGGGACGGAAGGAGGAAGGGGGTGGTGTAGTTGTGTGTGTGTGTGTGTGTGTGTGTGTGTGTGTGTGTGTGTGTGTGTGTGTTGTGTGTGTGTGTGAGCGTGTACGTGTGTGTACGTGGTGTGTGTGTTGTGTTGTGTGTGTGTGTGTGTGTGTTTCTCCGTGTGTGTGTGGTGTGTGTGTGTGTGTGTGTGTGTGTGTGTGTGTGTGTGTGTGTGTGTTTCTGCTCATACGTGTGTGTACGTGTGTGTGTGTGTGTGTGTTGTGTGTGTGTGTGGTGTGCAGTGATGTGGATTCCCAAGGGGAGGTCCTTCTCTCTCTCTCTCTCTCTCTCTCTCTCTCTCTCTCTCTCTCACACCCACACACACACACCACACACACACCCCACACACACACAAGCGCGTGCGCGCGCGCGCGCGCGCGCGCGGCAACAACCAATACCTCGCATCATTTTTTTTTTAAACCACGTCTTTAAACAGCGTTCACTTTTCACACATGGAATGTAATAATAATGTCAACTTTTGGAGCCAGCAGTTCCCCCATAAAGAAGGAATAGAACGGCACGGAGAGGAGAATATAAAAGGGAAATAGGTGGGTTTATTTAAAAAAAAAAAAAAAAAAAAAAAAAAAAAGCAAAGGGGGAAGCGGGTTGTTTGTGAGCGCGCAAGTTGGTGCAATGAATGCTAGCAGAGAAGACAATGGCAGAGCTGTTGGGAGTGGGCCCTAACTGGGCCAGGCCACCTCAATGTTACGCCGTGTCACTGAACTGCACCCACATTGACATGGGCCTCATTTCTTAGTCACGCTCTCCCTCTCTCTCTCTCCCTTTTCAACGACAGGGCGGGGGGGGGGGGGGGGGGTGGGGTTGGGATTGAGATAGAGAAAGCGTGTGTGGGGAGAGGGGGGATGAGAGGGGAGAGGTAAATACAAGCAAAATGTAGAAAGACTAAAAGAAAAAAAAACAAAACAAAACAGAAAGCATTAATAAAGGTAGAAGTACTTTGGAGCGAACTTCCAAAGACAAAATAGAAACTGTAGCGCGCGCGCGCACACACACACACACACACACACACACACACACACACACACACACACACACATGCATACATACGCTCGCTTGCGCGCGCGCGCGCTCACGAATACGTACGCATACATATGCACGTGAATGCATACATACACACATACACTGTCGATGTGTGCAGAAATGAAGGGCGTTTGGGGAACACACACGCATGGACCAACACTAAACAAAACTCTCCTCTCTCTCTCTCTCTCTTCTCTCCTCCTTCTCTCTCTCTCCCTCTCTCTCTCTCTCAGAGGGGTTATGACAGAGTAAAGATCTGAATCTGAATCTCTCTCTCTCTCTCTCTCTCTCTCTCTCTCTTCTTCCAGCCGCTAAATCACGCCAGCCACGGTGCACGATTACGTTCCTTCACCGTGTAAAAGCGAACCATCAAAGGAAAAAAAGTGCACGTGGACACTATCTAATCCAGCTCATCACCAAATCGACCCCATGATCTCCCAGCTGCTGCTCGGGGACGAACTGAGAATGGACGCGTTTCGTCGATCACTCCGAGTGTAGAGTTTAAAACCAACCTGGCATGGAACGCCTCCGCTTGAACTGGGACACTAACTGCTTCCTTGTGGATTGACGGTGCCGGGGCTGCGACGGACTGGGCTGTAGCTGTTGCTGTGGACTAGGGGGTGAGTGGTGGGGGGGGGGGGGGGGGGGGGGGGGGGGGGGGGGGGGGGATGAGCAGCGTGGGTGCAATGCCACTGAGATGCTACACAGATGATGGAACAGAAGAAAATTATAAAAAAAAAAAAAAAAAGTGACTTGAAATCAACCAGCATTTAACAACACTATGCTTAAGAATCAAGTCACACTAGGCAGTCCCAATCACAAGATGAGCTAACGGCCTTTCTGCTATTCGCAAAGAAGATCACTGACTTCGGAGAATCACGTAGCCCAAAATAGTAACAATTCTAAGATACGACAGTGTTGGAAAAACACAGACTGTGTTTAAACACACACACACACACACACACACACACACACACACACACACACACAGAGAGAGAGAGAGAGAGTGTGTTGTGTGTGTGTGAGAGTTTAGACTGTCATTTCTATTTCAGCTTCTTTCCCGTTGGAGGTCAAACAGGCAATCTGTTCCAATCGTGTTCAGCCTTGGCCCCCCTCCCCACCAATGTAGCGCCCAAAAGTGTAATGTCCTCTGATGGGAAGAGAGAGCCATCAGACCGGGGACTCTCCATTACTCTTCGGTCTAGACTTCTGTCTGCGTCACACAGAAAAAGAACAAATCTCGCGCTGGGCGAGACAGGAAGTACTTTCACCCTCAGACTAGGCTCTAAGAGTGTCCACCCTCACTCGCCCCACCATCCTTTCTCTTTCTCTCTGTTTCTATTTTAGAGTCTCCTTCCCAACTAACCCCTTCCTCCATCTCCTCCCCCCTCCCCCTTCAGCCTCTGTCTATCTGTCTGTATGTCTCTGTCTGTGTCTGTCTTGTCTCTCTCTGTGCGAATGTGCGTGTTGAACATGTGTGTGTGTGCGCGCGCGCGCGCGCGCGCGCGCGAGAGGAGAGAGAGAGAGAGAGAGAGAGAGAGAGAGAGAGAGAGAGAGAGAGAGACAGAGAGAGACAGACACACAGACCTCCGACAACGCCAGCCAGCCAGCCACACACAGACAGACCCACACACAGACAGACGACACACACAGACAAAGAAAGAAAAGGAGTGTCTTCTTCCCTCCCCTCGCAGCTGTCTGTGCCTGCTGTCTGTTTTGTCTGTTTCTGTCATGTTTTAGTCTGGCACAATCCTTATTTTTTCCCTGGACGTGCCAACAACCGGGAACCCCGAAACAAACTGCATGGTCGCCGGTTTTTTTTTTTTTTTTTTTCTTTTCTATCTCTATGCGGTTGCCGCCGTTGTTCTAATTCAAACAAGATAACAAGTGGATACTGAGGGGATCAGAAGAATGGAGAGAGAGAGAGAGAGAGAGAGAGAGAGAGAGAGAGAGAGAGAGAGAGAGAGAGAGAGAGAGCGAGAGCGGGATGGAAGGGAACGGGATGGAAGGGTAGACAGGAAAGAGGACGGGGGGGGGGGGGGGGCAGAAGAATGAAAACTTGGCGCACCCTCTATCACTCAAGACACATACTTTATTCATGAAAAAAAAAAAAAATTATTAGAGAGAAAAAAAAACAAAAAAAACCTGAGTGCAAAATGTAAATCAGTCTTTATTCAGCGCTGTCACTTTTCTTAAGGAGGTTAGGGGTAGGGGAGGGAGGTTTAAGACGCCGAGAGAGAGGGGAGGTGGAGGAGGGAGGAATGTAAGAGAGAGAGAGAGAGAGAGAGAGAGAGAGAACGAATGTTATACTGTCTTAAGCATCAGAGCCTATTCACAATATAAGATAAAGAAAAACTGGGGGAGAGGTATATGAAATGAACGTGAGCATGAAGTTATTAAAAGTTCCATATCAGAGAAACCCTTTATCAAGGAAGCACGATGATGTAACATAGGAACTTCACAGCAAGGCTTCTACAGTCACTGTGAGGACAGACGTTTATCTCCTCATTGCTGTCAGGTCGTATCCAGATCAGGATTTCCGTCCAACCACCTTGTCTTGAAACTGCTCCTCCTAGTACTGTCAGGTTTGTTGCAGTATTTCATTAAATGTGGTGCTTGTGTGGGGGGGGTGTGGGGGGGGGGAGGGGGGGGGGGAGAGAGAGAGGGGGGGGGGGGGGGGGGCGGGGGGGGGGGGGAGGTGGAGGGAGAGAGAAGAGTGGAGAGAGAGAGAGGAAAAGAGAGAGACGCAAGGGGAGGGGGGGGAGGGGGAGGCAGACGGAGGGAGGGGGGAAGAGAGGAAGAGGAGCACACTGGAGCAGACGGAGCTGTCTCCCCACCCAACTCCTTCACACACACACACACACACACTCTCTCCCCTCTAGTTTTGGTTTGTTATTTTTTTTTATAAAAATATGTTTATAGCCTAACTGATCATCGGAGGAGGCGGTATCACTGCTGCCCACACACAAAGCGACAGCATACCCTATTCCCATCAACCTCCACTTGAGACGGCTTTCAGAGACTGACTCTTCCCTTCGCAACCTCACTGCAAGTCTGTTTTTTATAAAACGTTTAAGAATCCTTCTTGAAACTACTACCCCCCCCCCCCCCCCCACTCCTTCCTCCTACTCTCTCCGCCTTCACGCGCGCGCGCGCGCGCGCACACACACACACACACACACACACACACACACATCGCACTAAGACGGTCACATTACGAACAGAGTGTTACCACAGCATTCATTTTCTATCTGTTCGTAAATATCTTTCTATCCTTGTGTAACAAATCAAGTTATACAGTTTACGTGGCCCCCGCTTTGCCTGAATTCTTCCCTATCCCATCCACCGCCGACTTCCATCGTTTGGTTTCTGTATACTACTACTGCTGTGTTTCGTGCGACATTGTTCAAGATCAAACGGCGACACGACTCTTGTTTAAAAAAAAAAAAAAAGAAAAAGAAAAGAGAAAAGGAAGTGGTGTTGGCATGCTCCTGCCGTTGTTGCTGTCTGCATGTGTCGTCTCGGTACACATGGGCAAGTCTGGAACTTCATGCTGTAGGCCAGTCTATATTCGTTTGAACTGAGTGGCTTTTGTAAGGATGTGTTCTCTGGGTGAACGGGTGCCAAAAGAGGCATTCGTCTGGATAATGCGCCTGGAATTGCCCCACCATGGGATGCAAATCACCTTCTCTAATAGTTCCAGTGCTCTCGACCGACTTGGGATCTCCTCCCCCCCCCCCCCCCCCCCCCCCCCCCCCCCCCCCCCCAGGCTTTTTTTTTTTTTTTTTTTTTAAGTTTTAGAAACAGAGATCTCGTATCTTGCTAGAAATACAGACGACACCCACCAGAGCTGAACTGAGATACTGGTGGGTATGGGGTGGAACTGGGTGTCACTAGTTAGCGATGGACAGACCTAGATAGGTTTGAACCAGGTCAAAGTGTGCTTGTGCCAAGATAAACGTGCGTCGGTTACTCAATTCTATGTTGGCCAGCCAAAAATCAGAACGCTAGATAAACTGCTTCTACGGCGTGTGCTCGATAGTGTGCGACACGTACTGAAACCAGACGATACCGGGGGAACAAAAACATGGCCGTGATTCTTTTCATTTTTTTTTTTTTTTTGTTTTGTTTGTGTTTTTTCCCTTCCCAGTACAATACTCTATTCATTATCATTCATGAAACATGGACATGAGAACACACACCTGCCCCCAAACGACTACGCGTATGCGCGCGTACATCTATTCAATCCAAATAGTTGCAGATCTACACATACTTGATATTTTTCGTACTCTTGACTTGGGAGCCGGAGAACGATCAAGGCATAATCACACACCAAACGGAATGCAGCAAACATGTCCTGAAAGAACTAAAGTGAAATAGGCCGACGATCGATGCATGGAATCGACAGGAGTGAAGCGGGGGGAGAAAGGGGGCAAAATCGTCCTGATGACTATTGGTGGATGGACGCTAGTTTGTATGTCGTGCGCTGCCTATGGCTTGTGATGCCAGTCATTCAGATCATCCTCTACTCGGTCACGTTTTAAAACGCTTAAATATCTTCGTCTGGATAGAACACAGGGCCTCGCTGGCATGGCGGGTAACAGAGTCCTGGGTTCAGTCTCTGACTGAGACTACCCTGGCCAGAGATGGTTTTCTCTCGAACTCCGACCATCTTCAGATGCCACGTTATACATAGCATGCACCTTCCCCGAAATTCGAGTATGGCTGCCTTAATGGCGGGACAAAAACGGTCATACACACCAAACTCCACTCCCTTTGGTTAGGTAGATGGGATTAATCCTTGCCTGTCTGTACTGGGGAGTGTCCGCAGGAGTATCAGCCTGCGTACGTAGAAAGAAAGATGCCACTTTAAACTGAAGTCACGTGAGCGAACATGTCTATTTAATATCATTATAATAATTCCTTTCAAGACAACTTAAACCTTGCATTTAGTCAAGTGTGTAATGAGGATATGTAAATGTGTTGATTACCATCGATAAAGAGGTCGGAACCGAGAGTGCAAACCGCTATTGTTCAATAACTGCTCTAAAAACCCCGTCTGCAACTCCACGTCCCACGTCCGGCATTCAACACGCATAATCCATTCCATTCCTCTGAACCGCCAATTCCCTCTCCTTCTCTCCTCCCTCCCTCACACACACACACACACACACACACACACACACACCACACACCACATACGTACGCACACACGCACACACACCATTCGATCCCCTTGTATTCCGTGCAATTTGATGCCAATGACGCAAGATCCATACATCTTTCCCAGTCGTGCTGACTCGATTAACTTTTGTTTTCCTTCTTCCTTTTTGCTTCTCTTTTTCAACCCCAGACCTGGCGTCACGTGACCAGATTTCTTTGTCTGTATTATATCCGCCTCGGCCACTGACGGCACCTTCCCTCCTTTAACCATTCTCTCTCTCTCGTCTCTCTCTCTCTCTCGGCTCTCTCTCCTCTCTCTCTCTCTCTCTCTCTCTCGCACGCTCCCTTTCTGCCTCATTTCTTTCGTCTAACCTTGCTCACACCCCCTCGAACCGTCTCACTCTGTCCTCACTCTCTCTGGGCTCCTCGCCTAACCCTCTCCCTCCTTTCGTAGCTCCTTGGAACCTCTGCTCTCTTTTCACCCCCCGGCTCGCCCCCTTCATCTCCCTGTCTGTCTCTCTCTCTCCCCTCACCCTCTCTCTCTCCTCTCTCCGTCTCATCCTCTCTCTCCTCTCGCCTCTCGTGTCCCTCTGTGTGTGGTGTGTGTGTGTGTGTGTGTGTGTGGTGTGTGTGTGTGTGTGACTGTGTATAGCCACATAAAGTGTGTGTGTGTGTGTGTGTGTGACTGTGTATAGCCCATAAAGTGTGTGTGTGTGTGTGGTGTGTGGTGTGTGTGTTTGTGTGTGTGTGTGTGTGTGTGTGTGTGTGTGTGACTGTGTATAGCCACATAAAGAAAACCCAGAGAAAAGCGGGTGAAGGGGAATAGAGGATTGGAAGAGAAAATCTGGACTGGGTAATCATGAACATATCCCTCTCCCATCTTGTCTTTAATGTGCATCATTCACATCTAGATCTGTTTAGAAATGTCCAAAAGCCCGAGTTTCTTCAGATCTTTTCCCATACTTTATTCTATCCGGCCCCACCCCACCCTACCACACCCCCCCCCGCGCCCCCTACCGAACACACGCCCTCTCTCTCTCTCTCTCTTGAATTCTGATAACGTAGGCAAAAGTACATACCGCGTTAGTGTATGCAAACCCATGTTTACTCCCTGTGGCCTTATTGATGACAAATAATAACAGCAACATACTGAAGAATCTATGCTTTTATTTTTAGCACAAAGCTTTTTAAAAGGCGTGCTAATGCAGCTAAAGAAGCTGAATGCCGATACTGAAGCGTTGTACCTATAATGCTCTTTCGTTTAAGATGTCAGAACTCTATTTTTAACATGCTGACGTGTTTCTTATGTTCATTGTCAAAGTAGCATCGTATATGGACCCCCCCCCCCCCCCCCCCCCCCCCCCCCCCCCCCCCCCGCTTCAGAAGAGGCTGTGGCCCGTACTGAATAAAACATTTGTCCATATCTCTCTCTCTCTCTCTCTCTCTCTCTCTCTCTCTCTCTCTCTCTCTCTCTCTGCTTTCATGTCTTCAAAATTCACGTTACTTCCCTTTTCTTTTTTTTTCCTCTTTTTTTTTTTTTTCTAAAGATCTTTCCTAACTGGCCTAATAATTTGCAACCAGACCCCGCCGTAATCGATGGTTTTGAAACGTCAGCTTTGGGGCATGAGGCCATTGTCTCCCGCGTTTTGAAACCCGTCTACAACTCCTGGGCCAATAATCACCACGTACACCCCCTTCTACTCCCCTAAACCGCAAACATTCCCTCACACACACACACACACACACACACACACACACACACACACACACATTCCCGCCCCCCCTCCCCCTCCCCCTTTCTTTATTATTGATGCAAACTTCGATCACCGCTTTATTGCCCCGAAACTCGATGCCAGTGACGCAAGACCCGTGATAAATCTGTTCCCAGTTGTGCTGACACGATTTGGTTGTCTTTTTCTTTTTCTTTTTGTCTCCCCACACACAAGCCAAGAGTCACGTGATCAAGTTGTCCTTTTGCATTTTACCCCGTTTCTACATGTGTCGGCATTTTCTCCGCCCCCCCCCCCCCCCTCTCTCTCTCTCTCTCTCTCTCTCTCTGCCTTCCCACAACTTTCCCAGTCCTCGTTGTCACCTCCTCCTGCTCCTCGGTCTCCCCCTTTCTCTCCTCTCCACTCCTTCACCTCTCCCTCCTGTCTCCTTCCCCACATTTCTCTTAGCTCTATCGCCTCTGTCTTTCTCTATTTCCATGCGCTCTATTACCTCTGTCTTTCTCTAGTTCTCTAGGCTCTATTACCTCTGTCTTTCTCAATTTCTCTGTGCTCTATCGCCCCTGTCTTTCCCAGTTTCTCTGTGTGCTCTATCGCCTCTGTCTTTCTCTATTTCTCTGTGCTCTATTCCCTCTGTCTTTATTTCTCTGTGCTCTATTACCTCCATCTTGCTCTGTTTCTTTGTGCTTTATTCCCTCTGTCTTTCTCTATTTCTCTGTGCTCTATTACTTCTGTCTTTCTCTATTTCCCTGTACTCTATTACCTCTGTCTTTCTCTATTCCTCTGTGCTCTATTACCTCTGTCTTTCTCTAGTTCTCTGTGCTCTATCGCCTCTGTCTTTCTCTATTCCTCTGTGCTCTATCGCCTCTGTCTTTCTCTAGTTCTCTGTGCTCTATCGCCTCTGTCTTTATCTATTTCTCTGTGCTCTATCGCCTCTGTCTTTCTCTATTCCTCTGTGCTCTATCGCCTCTGTCTTCCTCTAGTTTCTCTGTGCTCTATCGCCTCTGTCTTCCTCTAGTTCTCTGTGCTCTATTACCTCTTTCTCTAGTTCTCTGTGCTCTATCCACTCTGGTCTTTCTCTAGTTCTCTGTGCTCTATTACCTCTGTCTTTCTCTGTTTTCTCTGTGCTCTATCGCCTGTCTTTCCCCCTAGTTCTCTATGCTCTATTACCTCTGTCTTTCTCTGTCTCTCTGTGGTGTATCGCCTCTGTCTTTCCCTATTTCTCTATGCTCTATCACATCTGTCTCTCCACATTTCTCTAAACTCTTATCACATCTGTCTCTCCACATTTTCTCTAAACTCTGTCACATCTGTCTTTTCCATGTTTTCTCTGCTCTCCTACGCCTCTCTTTCCCTCATATTCCTCTGTACTTCGCCTCTCTCTCTTCCCTATATTTTAAATACTCTTCATCTCTCACCTCATACTCTCTGCAATCATCCTACCCCCCCCCCCCCCCCCCCCCCCCCCCGTACTCCCCCTCTCTTCCCATACTTCTCTGCACCCTATCGCCCCCCCCCCCCCCCCCCCCCCCCCCCCCCCCCCCCCCCCCCCCCCATCCCCTGCATTCCGTCACTTCTAACTCCCCATATTTCTATGTGTCCCATCATCTCCATCTCTCTCCCCTCCTTGTTTCTCTGAAATCCCATCTCTCTCTTATCCCTGTATTTCTCTGAACTCCATCAGCTGTCTCTTTACATCTTTCTCTGCACTCCATTCTCTCTCCCCATATTACTAAGTGATCCATCACCCATCTCTCCCCCCATATTACTAAGTGATCCATCACCCATCTCTCCCCATATCACTAAGTGATTCATCACCCATCTCTCCCCATATTCCTAAGTGATCCATCACCCATATCTCCCCCCCTATATTACTAAGTGATCCATCACCCATCTTTCCCCATATTACTAAGTGATCCATCACCCATCTCTCCCCATATTACTAAGTGATCCATCACCCATCTCTCCCCATATTACTAAGTGATCCATCACCCATATCTCCCCATATTAC
>JADBJO010000562.1:57500-65000 GCA_016801955.1 Conus betulinus | reverse complement strand
TCCCTAACTCTTAATAAATACAACGCCTCATCTTGTCTGTATTGCGTGAGTTGACTTAACGCGGTGACATGGCCCTTTGCGGTCGGCTGGGCTTTAATTTGGCAACATTACCTTACCTTGTCTGTATTGAAGATGAGATGGATTCTAACCAGGAAGACGCTGAATTAGAAACTAGACTGTTTACACACACACACACACACACACACACACACACACCATCTCATCTGTGTGTGCTTTATTTTTATAGCTTATCTATTGGAAATAGTGATAGGCCGAATCCCAAGCACGAAGACGCTGAATAGAAAACTAGATTGTTTACCCCCCCCCCCCCCCCCCCCCCCCCCCCCCCCCTGTGTGTGCTTTTATTTTACAGGTTATCTATTGGGCACATTAATAGGCAGAATCCCAAGCACGAAGACGCTGAATTAGAAACTAGATTGTATAACCCCCCCCCCCCCCCCCCCCCCCCCCCCCTCCAATTTGGTGTGTGCTTTATTTTTACAGCTTATCTTTGGGCACATTAATAGGCCGAATCCCGAGCACGAAGACGCTGAATTAGAAACTAGATTGTTTACCCCCACACACACACACACACACTTTTTTTTATATATTAAGGTGGCGGGGTGGGAATCTTTTTAAACTTCTGTATTCCTTACTTTTAATCGCTATATCCATTCAGTTGCTGACGTCAAATGCAAATCGGCAGAACATAGTCTATATGCTTTTTTTTTTTTTTTTTTTTTTTTTTTTTCGACACATTTGTCACGCAACGCCCACTGGATAACTGCTGTCACCAACACAAAATGTTAATTTTTCGCTTTCGTCTCTCCCCCCCCCCCCCCCCCCCCCCCCCCCCCCCCCCCCCGTTTGCTTGTTCGTCCGTAAACATGATAACGGGAGGGAAAATGACCGAACCGATGTCATCCCAAATGGATTGCGGCCATGGGACAAACCCATGAAATGTTATGCAGATCTACAGTGCAGTGCTGGATCAAATGGCGGATCTATGATTCGTTCGACTTCGGCAGAGCTCTGTGATCTCCTGCGCTCCTCTCGTTCTGCAGGTTTATATAAAAAAAAAATAAAATAAAATAAAAAATTTTAAAAAAATTTCTTTAAAAGAAGAAGAAAAGGAACGCTTAACTTAACGGCCGTTGAGGCAGTGAACTGTCAGAGAATCCCCGTGTCTATGGCAGGGCATGATGGGAAGCGAAGCCTTTCTTTCTCCCTTCCGCCACGTTTTTAACCCCCTGAACTGAATCAGATACCCCATTCACTGCTGGCTGCACAAAGAGGAATCTGAAGCCGACAAAGATCCGACCTGTGGGTATTCCTAGGGGTTTGGGGTTGGGGGGTGGGGGGTGGGGGTGGGGGGCGTAATGATAATTCTCTTTCTTTTTTTCCCGATGAATGCGTACGTTCCTTCAATGATTTAAAACAAATGACGGCACAGAATGATTTTCCTCCGAGACTTTAAAACAGGACCATAGTAATTCCCCCTACCACCCCCCATACGCACACACACTCTCTCTCTCTCTCCTCCCTCCCTCCCCCCCCCCCCTCTCTCTCTCTCTCCCTCCCTCCCTCCCCCCCTCTCTCTCTCTCATAATCAGCTTGCTGCTGCTAATAATAAAGGTATGTATAAACACCATCACATGAACAACAATCCTTATCAGCAATGCGGGGAAAAGAACCAACTGCATTTGAAAGCTGAATCAGGAAAAAAAAAAACAACAAGACAAGACAATCATGAATAAAATTTATTTAAAAAAAAAAAAAAAAAAAGGAGGGGGGGGGGGGCGAGGGGATGAATAACTAAAAAGATTTCATGTCCAAAGGATCCGAGGACAGGACGCACATCCTGCGCGTTCCAACGCCCTTCCCTGCATGAAGGAAGACGCCTCTTAGCGTCGGCAGGGAATTCCTTGAGCATTTCATGAGCTCTGCTCCCAGACACCTGCATGATCAATTCCTTGCAGATCCATATCGACTCCTCCAAAGTTTCGCCAGTTTGGGCCAGTTTTACCGTTCTCCACTGACACACACCAGCGCCAGTGAAATCGAAACGTACGCATAATGAAGGGAAGAAAACCCGACAGGTTCAGGTTCAGTGAAGCTCAGTGACTGCTTCACATTCGTACCCCAAAAGGCTTTTAAAACGGCCCTTCTTTCCCCAAATCACACATCAATCAAATCTGACAGTTGAACTCATTGTATTGTTGCGCATAAATGACAGCATTCCCCCCCCCCCCCCCCCCCCCCCCCCCCCCACACACACACACACACACACACACCCCTTACCCGAGCAATTTTATTGAAAACGTCTAGTGAGGGGGAAATGTTCTGTTTTAAAACGGGCCACTCACCGTTTAGAATACCTCATAGGCCATTGCTTGTGTTCCCCAACCCAACTATATCCCCACCTCTTCAAACACACACACACACACACACACACACGCACGCACGCACACACACACACACACACACACACACACACACACACACACACACACACACACACATCACCGCATCTCACATCTCTCCGTAACACATCTCTGTTTTCATTTTGTTTTATTCATAAGCATTAATCTGATGTTGATATTGACATTTAATTTCGTTCTTAAAAGTCTGAAATCAAACGTGGCTGTACAGACCATTACTAGATAAAGCAACAAGTTTGCTGATACCTATCCATAGCCGTTAATCGTTCATACACCGACATTCAAATCCGTTTCAAGTCTGACGTCTTTAAGTCTGGATGCACAGACGATTACTGCTAAATACACCAAACAATGACTGGTGATGCGCGTTTAGACTGGTCTAGTTACAGCGCTTTTTTTTTTTCGACTTTTGAATTCGGAAAAATTTTCTTTATTCAACTAGCTCGTGGGCCTCGCCGTCGACAGGGCTTGAAAGCGCACGAGCTGACTTTGTCCAACCAACACCACACCCACCACCCTCTGTGAAATCTGATGAAAGCTAACCGTTTCCCGGTTACCTTGTGGGCAGACAAACAAACAAAGGGAACAGACCAAAAAAAAAAAAAAAAGAAAGAAAGAAAGAACACACACACACACACACACACACACACACACACACACACACACACACACACCGACCCTGCTCAAGTCACGCCGCTTGTACGGTAGTCCAGCCGACCACGAAGGTCATGTCAGGGCTGCAGCCTGGTGAAAACCGAACTACGTGTAAACCTCCCCTTGTTCCTACTCTAAAGAAACGCACAAGCGGAGATCGGGTTCGGGAGAAAGTTGGACTAGGTTCATCCAAAAAAGACAAATGAGTCAGGCCCAGTGAAGATTTTCTTTCTTTTTAATTTGGTCTATAAAGCGAAAACAATAAGGGAAAAATAAATGGAAATACAAAGAAGAATAAAGGTACAAGCAAAGGTAAAACACAAAAGCAAAGGTAAAACACACAGTAAAGGGGAAAATAAAGAAAAGGGAAAAATAAAGTAAAGGGAAAAAAAGTAAAGGTAAAACACAAAGCAAAGGGAAAATTAAAGTAAAGGGAAAAATAAAGTAAAGGTAAAACACAAAGCAAAGGAAAATTAAGTAAAGGGAAAAATAAAGTAAAGGTAAAACACAAAGCAAAGGGAAAATTAAAGTAAAGGGAAAAATGAAGTAAAGGGCTCTAGCAACCGTGGCACTTCTGGTGCCATCAGAACGCCATCACCACACTTCACAGACTGAGGTGTGGTCCTCTCCGTTTGAGATTTGGGGCCTGACTGACTAACTCAGTAAATTCCCAAGCACCCACGCTTCCCCTGGTGTCACCTAGGGACTCTATCTATCAGATCCCTACGCCTCATGAATATTTGTAAGGGTCTTACATGTTTAACAGCAGCTATTAACTGCAAACTTCATATCACCTACATGTCCCTCTAACCTAAGCATACAAACATCTTCTCAAACATGGCGTGATCCTAGGTCTCACAAGTTTGAAATAAGAAATAGTAATCAGAACTATTTCCTTAAAACCTCCAGGATGACCAACAACCTAATAGTAAGCCATCCCACAACTGCTGGTCTCGCTCTTACATAATGGGGCTGGCACCTCCATCAACTTCCCCGGTCTAGCCGAGAGTATTCCCTCTTTGGCATTTCCGGCCCGTCGCCGGTCAGCGCCCACAAGAGATTCATTCTCAGATCGCCACACAACTGGGCGAACTCATCTGGCGGTCATCAGACTGCCTGCCTCGGCTAATGTAAACATCAACCGTGGCACTCCACACTGGAAGCGCACAAGAACCTCTGGTACACCATAGGTGGTGTACATACGTACAAAATCAACCTGTCAGGACGAGAAGAATCGGAAGCTAAGTCAGTCATCAGTTTCAAAACTGGTCTAAACACTTCAGCCTGTGGCTTTCCCCAGTGCATGCCAGTACAGTACTTCGCTTCGCTTGCGTGGCAGGTCAAAAGAAACCCCAGAACCGCCTCTGTGTTCTCTGTGTGTGTGTGTGTGTGTGTGTGTGTGTGTGTGTGTGTGTGTGTGTGTCTGTCTGTCTGTCTGACTGTCGGTGTCTGTGAGAGAGAAAGAGAGAGTGAGGAAGAGAGAGATAGATCGACAGAGAGAGAGGACCCCGTTTCTTTGTCAGGTTCAACATGCCCTGGAAGGTGTTATCTTTGCGTAATCTTGTCACGGATTCATTCTCTCTCTCTCTCTCTCTCTCTCTCTCTCTCTCTCTCTCTCTCTCTCACACACACACACACACACACACACACACACACACACACACACACACACACACACACACACACACACACACAAGCGCGTTAGTACACATGGACCGACGGACGTCCAACGTCGTGTCTCCTCCCGTTTCCATACAACCCCCTGCGACCAGTCCTCCGAGCTCCACCGCCGCAATCCTCTCCCATCCCCCCCCCCCCCCATCCCCCCCCCCCCCCCCTTCCTCCTCTACCATACCCGCCTCACACACATGTACACAATGTATGAGCACTGCAAGTTAATCTGATTTGGTGAACAGTTATTTCAATGTAAGAAGAAAAATTCAAAGCAATATCAGACACAACGCAGTCTGAGAAAAACATTATCATTAAAGAATATGAGCGCGCGCGCACGTGAGAGAGAGAGAGAGAGAGAGAGAGAGAGAGAGAGAGAGTGTGTGTGTGTGTGTGTGTGTGTGTGTGTGTGTGTGTGTGTGTGTGTGTGTGTGTGTGCGTGCGTGCGCGCGTGAGTGTGTGTGTGTGTGTGTGTGCGTGCGTGCGCGCGCGCGTGAGTGTGTGTGTACAGACACACATTTAAAACAAATCCTGTGACCCATTCACCGTGTCCTGGGTGATGTATGTCCAGCAGACTGATGTCTACCGACCGTTCAGAACCAGCTGTCAGCCAACGAAACATGATATGCATCTTAAGCACCACTCTTTGGGAGCAGCACCCCCTGACATGAACATTTTTTTTCGATCTATCTTGATGAGTAAATAATTCATTAGATAATACAAAGTAGAAAGAGACAGACTAATAGACGGACTGACGGGCGGACGGACAGACAGACACAGACAGACGGCCTGACAGAGAGAGAAGACATACAGAGAGAGAGACAGAGAGGGGAGTGGAGGAGAAAGAGGGAATTTAATTGAAAAAAAATGGTGGCATTTGCAAAACAGATATAAGCGGATACCTAGACAGAGACATAATAACAGAGAGAGACAGACAGACAGACAGAAAGAAAGAAAGTCAGTCAGTCAGTTAGAGACAGAGACAGAGACAGAGAAAGACACTAAATGTGAGGGAGGAAGCGAGAAAAATAGACGAGAGAGAAAGAGAGAGAGAGAGAGAGAGAGAGAGGGAGAGAGAGAGAGAGATGAAACACACAGAGACAGACAGTATCGCATCCACGAGATAGGCAGAGAAAGAACACACACACACACACACACACACACACACACACACACACACACACACACACACACGTGCGCGCGCGCGCACACACACATACACACACGAAAAATGCTCGACCAAGTCCACAAAACACAGGGCAGACCATAAAACTCGAAATAAATGCACCGCCCTTCTACTTCTTATCACCTTTTTCTTTTTTTTTTTTTTAACTAACCCCCCCCCCCCCCCCCCCCCCCCCCCCCCCCCCCCCCCCCCCCCCGAAATAGCAAACCTCCCCCCGCAGTCTGGTAAGGCGTTTACACAAAGAACAAAAATACAAAAAAAAAAAAAAAAAAAAAAAAAAAAAAACATTGGGAGAGTACGACTTGGAGAAAGAGGTTGACAGCTGAGAATGTAGCCATGTCATCGAAAACGATATAAAAATAGACGGTTAAAATTAGCACCAAAAACAGTGCTCTGTGGCCTGACACAGACAACACAAATAGTTCTCTCTCTCTCTCTCTCTCTCAAATACACATATTGTGTGAATGTGTGTGTGTGTGTGTGTGTGTGTGTGTGGGGGGGGGGGGGGGGGGGTCAGTACAACACTATGTTAATCTGACAGTAAATGGTTTCAGTCAGTGTGTGTGTGTGTGTGTGTGTGTGTGTGTGTGTGTGTGTGTGTGTGTGTGTGTGTGTGTGTGTGTGTTGTTTGTTGTTGTTGTTGTTGTTGTTGTTGTTTGGGGGCGGGGAGTTGTTTGGTGTGTGTGTGTGTGTGTGTGTGTGTGTGTGTGTGTGTGTGTGTGTGTGTGTGTGTGTGTGTGTTGTTGTTGTTGTTGTTGTTGTTGTTGTTGTTTTTCTTTAATAACTCGTTAGCTGACTTCAACGTGGTGACAGCCCTGATAGGCCCTTTGCGGTCGGCTTGGCTATCAGCAACGTTACCTTACCTTACCTTACCTTAACTTACCTTACCTTACACACACACACACACACACACACACACACACACACACACACACACACACACATGTGCGCGAGCGCACGCGCACACACACACACGCGTATGAAAAGAGAGAGAATACGGGAGAGCTGGCAAGCTGCATTCTGATAGATATGTAGACAGACAGACAGACAGACAGACTTACTGACAGATATAAAGGCACAGAGACAGAGTGATACACAGATAATCGGATATACAGATAGTAAGACAGACAGACAGGCAGGCAGGCAGACAGAGAGACAGACACAAGGTGAAGGCATACAGATGTATTGGTGAACATGCGCACTGACTGAAAAATACACCAGACTGGCAGTCGGACAGACAGACGGACAGACGACAGAGAAAAACATGCAGACACTCAAGACAGATGCACAGACACAGACTGTTAGCTTATATTGATTTAAAACAAAAACAACAACAACAACAGCAAAAACCGAGTGACACTTCGGTGCACTTTCACAGCTGCTGGCTGAAGTTGTACGTGACAGCAGATCGATTTTATGAACTACTACCGACACCACGACTGACAGCCCTGCTGCTGCCATTAAGTGTACATAATGTATAATACCGACATCTTAAATGAAATTCAGAGTTCACACACACACACACACACACACACACACACACACACA
>JADBJO010000562.1:35000-50000 GCA_016801955.1 Conus betulinus | reverse complement strand
TGCGTGCCTGTTTTGCATTTACAGAACTTTCAGGGTCTGTCTTTCTTTTCTTTCTTATTTATTTTCTTTTTAAATCGAAAGCCTTTTAATCTTCGTAATTTGACAGAGAGAGGGAGATGACTGTGGCGGAGAGAAGACACGTTCGAAGACATCAAGAAAGAGAGCGTCGAAATAGTACGGGGGGGGGGGGGGGGGGGGGGGGGGTTCTAACCTCAAGGTAATTCGCTCCCCACTTCCAAGTTTCTTTGACATCGTAATTTTGATGGAAAGAAAACGCGCTCCTCTTTGAAGACCAGCGAGTGCTGAAGATAAGGAGGTATGTAACACCACGACTTTCTTCTGCTTCATTCGCTGAAGCCGATCCATTGAGACGTTCTCTTCAGCTTGGCATGTATCCATTGAGACGTTCTCTTCAGCTTGGCATGTCACTCGACCTAGTTCGTGTGAATCCTCATAATCTAACGGTCCTATCGGACGTTTCGTAATTATCTTTTCGCTAGCGGCAGCTGACCCACATCTACATTGCTTCATCAGGGTTAGCTCGCGAAATGAGCGAGTCGAGTCTCTCAGTAAGTGTAGGAAATGAGTCATGTCAGTAAAAGTCATCTTCTTTGCTTTGCCGCTTGATGATGACTAACTCGCTGTACAAACTACAAGTGAACGCGGCAGCATTCGGTCTGACGAAATTAGCTGGTTACCCTTTGCTTTCAAAGTGGTGTCTTGAATTCATTCCAGGGTTGGCTGACACTGTGAAATTCGTACAAACTACGCAGACGCCAACAAAAAATTCCCCGGATGATGGTGGGGGGGGGGGGGGGGGGGGGGGAGACAACAACACAACAAAAAAAGAAAATCGTCTGCTGTGCTAAAAAAAAAAAAGTCGACACTAGCACCGCGGTTGCTCACGGGTACTAGACGTCATGACTGCAGGAATATGCACCTAACACTATTAAACGAAGAAATGTAGTAACTCTTTTTGTGCAATCTGCTTTACTACCCGAAGATATTCTCTCTCTCTCTCTCTCTCTCTCTCACACTCTCTCTCTCTCTCTCTCACACACACACACACACACACACACACACACACACACCCACACGCGCACACGCGCATGGAAAGGCTGATCGACGGAAACAGTACAGACCCAGTTTGGTTTAAATAACTTTTATTTCAATAAAACAGACGAACAGAATACCTTCATAATTGACAGAACGAATGAGCAACAACAAGCCCTAGGCTTATACTGTGCTCAAATAGACATTTACAATATATTGGCGGTTAAATACATTCACAATATACTAAGCATTTCACTTCGTGCTTGGGATTTTTTTTAAGGAAACATTGAAAAAGAAAAACAAAAGCAAACACACAAAAAGAAAAAAAAGAAAAAAAAAAAGGGACACAGTAGCAAAAAAATAAAATGAATAACATGGAAAATGGGAAGAAGGGAGAGGACACAGCAATCACGTCATCAAGAAGAATATATGAACCCTTTACAAACACGAGAGAAACTTATACAATAACGTAAAGTAGTTTAGGGTAGAAAACCATCTTTTCCATAAGTATTGTGTTAAAGTATAGTAGCTCAATTTGATTAACTTTTTTCCCTTTTTTTCCCCTCTTTTCTTTTCCCCTTTTCATTTTTTTTTTTTCCATTTCCTGTCATTGTTTTTCTTCCCTTTGGAAGACACTATGACATCGATCGCTTAAGCAGAAAAAAGATTTACTAATTTAGCGATGACGTTGGCTAAACAGTAAGTAAACAAAATATCTATCCAGTACACTACGTCTTGGGCCAATCGACTTGTCAGTCAGCTCTTATTTCAGGAGTAAAGAAATGGATCATAATTAATAAATAAGAGCCAAACTATAAAGTTACAGAAAATAAAATATAAAAAAGGCAAAAGCAATTTTTTTAATGAGAAAGTCAGGGCTGAAATCGGTTCGATTCGGAGATAAACTGGTGTACTTTTCCAAATATTAATGAATTCACATCAGGTTGAAGATCACGGCTACCTTCTAAAAGAAAACGTAATTGGGTATAATTCTGTGGAAGAGTCAAAATTGTATTTTCACGAACTATATTGAATAGGGGACAGAATAACAAATAGTGTTCTGCTGTTTCTCTTCCATTGCCACAGCTACAAGAAGGATTATTATCCAGATGTCGGTTAACCATATCGTTCTTTAGATCACTCATACCTAAACGGAGCCGGCAGTGAATTACTTGTTCTCTTCTTTTACCAAAACAGTAGTAAGGTGGAACTATAGCGTCATCAATAGACAGATATCGTTTCAGTTGGCTCAAGGATTTGCTAGTTTTAATGTAGTCAGGTAGTGCATTCCATAATTGAGTTGCGGATGGGACGAACGATTTTTTTTATAACTCTGTCTTACATTTCATTACTGTGCGTTCTAGAGGCCTTCGCCTGTGGTGAGGGTTTCTGTCCGTGACTTGAGAAGGAATAAGATGTACTAGATAATTGGGGCTTAGGCCATTAATCATTTTATAGTACTGGATTAATTTATGCCGTTTTCTTCTTTCCTTTAATGGGCAGAATCCAGACTCTTTGTATAAACTTTGATGGTTTGTTCCACGAACAGTGCCTGTAATGATTCTTAGAGCTTCCAGGTGCAAATTTTCCAGATGCTGCGACTGCTTTTCAGTACAATTATCCCAGACAATGTCGGCATAATCGAAGTGTGGCAATATAAAGGATTTGTATAAGATTTCGAGAGCTTTTCTACTTAACTTATATTTATAGCTTTTTAAAACATGAAATTAACATTGTAACAGTGATCATTATACGTTTTATATGCTCATCCCATTTACAATCATCTTGAAGAATGATACCTAAGTGTTTATGCTTCATAGTACTTTGTAGAATTGTAGAACCAAATGTAAGAGGCAATATCACATTCCTATTGCGAGTGAAATTCAACAGTTCTGTTTTGTCGACATTAAATTTTACTTTCCAAGTTTTAGCCCATGAGTTTATCTTTTCCAAGTCAGCATTAAGTATTTCGGCGCGGAGACTGGGATTATCAAGTGATAAATACATGCTCGTGTCATCAACAAAAAGTTTTATGTTGGATTGAATTTCATTTACAATATCATTGATATATATAAGAAACAGGAGCGGGCCTAGTACTGAACCTTGTGGGACACAGATTTTTGTATACAGATTTTTCGCCTTTACAGTTTGTAATTGACAATCTTCGTCACTCGGCATACACGCTAATCTCACACGACGAAATATTTCAACACACACAGGGCCGCCACAATCCCCTGTCCATCCAGCTGACGACGCATTTGAAAACGCATCACCGTAACAAATGACGATGGCCCTCCGGTATGTACACAGACAGCTACAGAAATGCATGTGAACATAGGATGGCTGTTGGGACAGCGAAGATCTTCGCCAAGGTCCAACGACTCCTGGATCCGCCTTTGATCCAGATCCGCAGCACAGACCCACATCAAAGTTCATTAGTTCTGCCCTTACGCCACCGTCCACCTATGCACGAAGGTAAACGTTAAAATCGGTTCTGTTTTTTTTACCTAACCTTCCAGTACTGAGGCTGAAATCCACTCTTGGGTCGGGCACGTAACACAGATCCTCCCCCCACATTCCTGAGGGTGTTCCAGGCCACATCACCAACCACCACCTTTCCACCAACTTCCGACTAAATCAGTTCAGCATTTTTGTTTTTTCAGTGATCTTGTACGCAAGCAGATTAACAACAAACCAAGAGGCCCAGGTGAAAACTGGACTTCACAGGCGAGGTCGTGAAGCCATGATGAAGCAGTCAGTACCTGACGGCCACCACAGACATTTTAGACAGAGAATCATGTCTTCATTTCTGGCTGGCTACTGTACATTAAATTCTTGCTCAGGCTTCTTCAAAATATTAAGGACCACTCCCAATCGAGTACCCCTACCCGAGTTCCTCCTCCGCTCCCTCCCCCATTTCTTCTCCTTTCCTGACTTTTCTCACTTTTCTATCGTTTTTTTGTTTGTTCATGAATGTACGTATGCATTAACTTGTTTTCTTATACCTGCCCTCTACACAAGCAGTGTAAGGTTTTAGCAGACCTGGTGAAACTTGGAGTAGTCCAGAGACAGACAGACAGACAAAGCGACATAGAAGGGAAGGTGTCAAAGCAGGAAAGCGGCGGATCTGAGGAGGGAGGAGGGAGGGGGCATGCCTCCAACTTCACCCTAGTTACTGACATGGGCTCAAAATCAGAGCGACCACATCCTCCTCGTTTACATCTTCAGCCTTCATGCCCAACCACCATAGACGCATTTTTAAAACGCATAAACGGCACAGAACGCACCGTATTCCTACTGCGCCCACCAAAAGTTAACAATACTTGGCCACTCGCCTGCCTTTTCACACAGACATATATATTGCTGAACAATAAGTAGTGGGGGAAAGCAAGTGTAGGTTTAACAATTCTTCCATCATTATAGTAATGATTTTGCAAAGACTTGCAATTAAAAGAATATACATATATATATATATACTACTATCCCAGAAAAAGGCTGGCGTGCAATACCATATATGTTTGTTGAGTTTTCAAAGCAAACAAACAAACAAAAAACTAAAGGTGCCACCTAAGAAGCAAAAGAAAATCATGAAACAGCAAAACAAAGCTATATTTTCTTGTGAAAAGTAGAAAATACAAAAAAAAATAAATAAATAAATAAATAACCTCTTAGACACAAGTGACGAGGGCCAGTTCTTGGAATGAATCCGCAAGGGACTGAATTACAATAAACTAATAAATTTCAGAGTAAGTAACTGAGCACCATTCCAGCAACTTACAGAGCAGCTTGGTATTGCAATGACTGCTAGAAATATTCAAGGAGGCACCTTTGGTTGGTTTTCTGAAAACTCAACAAACATACTATGGTATTGCACACCAGCAGCTTTTTCTGGGATAGCTCTCTGCTTAAAGCCGAAAAGGCAGAGGAGTCAAGTTAGCACTTTCCGCGGTCACTGAGGAGAAACACTCAGGTTTCGAAATACCGGTATCTGACCAGGAGTTATATGTTAGTGAGTTTCCTCCCCATTGGAGATTGTCTCCCCCTTGGAGGCTATAAGCTTATTGAAGGCTCATTTTGAGAAGCATTTATTATTCCCCCATTCACCCACTCAAGCACATACTGTTAGTTAGACAGAATTATCTACCACTGCAGACATGAATGCTTACCTCCCCCTATTTCTTCAATCTAAGACATAAAGCAAGCTTGCTGAAGGCTCATTTTGAGAAGCAGAAAAGATGAAATCACTAGCAGACAATTTCCAGACAGTGGAGGTTCCATCAAAACTAAAAGAGACCCCCCCCCCCCCCCCCCCCCCCACCCCACCCCACCCCGCCGCTCCGGCATGCATACGGTGGCTGAAAAAAAAGCTATGAAGAGAGAGAGAGATGGGGAGGGGAGAGAGAGAGAGAGAGAGAGAGAGAGAGAGAGAGAGAGAGAGAGAGGGAGAGAGAGAGAGAGAGAGAGAGAGAGAGGAGAGGAGTGGTAGAGAAGAAAGACTGGGACAGGGAGGAGAGGCAGAGAAGAGAGAGAAAGATGTGAGAGTAGGGACAGATAGAGAGGGACAGAGAGAGAGGGCGGTCTCTGTTTTCAACGTCTCTCCGTGTAACCCTCGCGTCAAACGCCGACGCAAACAAGACAGATGCTGTCCCTAATCCCTCGACACTGCTACTTGACGACCTTATTTGTCAGGACTGGGATGACTTCGGAGGGGTGGGGGTGGGGTGGGGGGGGGGGGGGTCTGCTTCAATCTGCACACCCACTGTCTGTCACGACATTTTTTTTTTTTTAACGCCTCACATGGGACAGCTCCGGTTTATTCCGTTTAATCAGCGACACTGAGCAGAAGTAGACACAGACTCGGAATTATTAGTGCCCGCCGGCATTCTTCCTCATTCGCCGCCCGTTCTTTCTATTCCCAGTCTGCCAACGAAGGGGTTGATGAGAGCAGATGAGGCTGGAAAACCTTGTTCCTAATCTGTATATACATGGCTCTTTTACTTTCAGTACACCCTAACTGCACAAGAAAAAAAAAAAAAAACGTTATCATTCGGACTGGTTTCTCTCGCTCTATCCACTGTAACAAACTGCCTCTGATTAGTACACACCCATGCGCCATCGCGGGCCTCCCCTACCGTCCCATCTCCACCCCACCCCCACCCCTCATCACCAGGGACGACCCTCAAAGCTTCAGAACTATATGCGTGTCTGCTGAAATCTACGTTTCCACCTTAAAAAGAAAGACAGAAAAAAAAAAAGAAAACTGCATTGCACAAGACACGCGATTAGATTCCTTGAATAAAATAGATCCCTCTAAAACTCAGATGTCATACAGGCGAAGTTATAAACAAAACAAAGAACGAGCGCACGCGTACGCACACACGCACGCACACGCGCACACACAAAGAGAGAGAGAGAGAGAGAGAGAGAGAGAGAGAGAGAGAGAGAGAGAGAGAATCTGTGGGCGCCGTTCTCAGCAACAATCCCCAATGAATATAGAAACATTCACCCGCCGTCTTAGACACAACATGAATAAACAAATGAATATGAAACTGGCATTACAAATTCTTTAAATCTCTGGCCCTGGGCCATGCCAAGTACTCAGAAATAAAATCTTTTTTTCTCTCACACCCCCCCCCCCCCCCCCCCCCCCCCCACCCAGCCCGCTTCCCCCCATCCTCTCTTACTACCTTCACCATCCATCCATCTCCTACCCCCCCCCCCCCCCCCCCCCCCCCCCCACCCCATCTGTATCTCTCCACTCTCTCTCTCTCCCCTCTACCTCCTTCCCCACCCACCCACCTCACAAACCCCTCCATCCCATCTCATCTCTCTCTCTCTCTCTCTCTCTCTCTCTCTCTCTCTCTCTCTCTCTCTCTCTCTCTCTCTCTCTGGCTCTTCCTCATCCACCACCTTCCGAATCCTGTCATCCCCACATCCCATCCCATCCTCTCTCTCTCTCTCTCTCTCTCTCTCCTCTCTCTCCCCCCTCCCCCCCCCTCTCCCCCTCCTCTCTCTTTCTCTCTCCCCGCAGATTTTCTTGCATCACATTCCTGACAAAGGCTTAAAACAACACAAGAATCAAACAACACAAAGCAATAGAAACCAAAAACAAACAAACAAAAAACACACTGTTCTTTTCAAACCACATCAGTTGTCAATCTTCTCTCCAAGTATGTTGTGCTACTGTTCACTAAGACATGACCAAGTGTGTGTGCGAAAATGTGAGTTGGGGCCCTGGGGGGGGGGGGGGGGAGGCGAATAGCGATAACAAAATAATTACATGTGTGAGAGTGTGCTGCATGCATGCGTTTATCTGTGCTTGTCTACGCTTGAGCGCTCGCGATCACGGACCTAATATCTGTTAAGCAAAGCGAACACTCATTCAAAACATTCATTCAATATATCATTTATATTCTCCCCCTCCCCCCCCCCCCCCACCACACACACACTCTCTCTCTCTCTCTCTCTCTCTCTCTCTCTCTCTCTCTCTCTCTCTCTCTCTCTCTCTCTCTCTCTCTCGTACACGCGTGCCTGTGCACTCACACATACACATGTGTGCGTGCGCACACACACAAGCACAGACGCACACGCACATAAGCTCTCTCTCTCTCTCTCTCTCTCTCTCTCTCTCTCTCACTTTCTCTCTTTTACACACACACACACACACACACACACACACACACACACACACACACACACACACAACACACACACCCTAACACAAACACTCCCCCTAACACACCCACTCCCCCTAGCAGACGCACATACATAAAACGGATCCATTTTAGCTTCTTTTTATTTCAAACCAAAAGATTAAGTAATCAATAAATCAACCAATAATCGCCGAAAGGTTTAGGGGGACACTGAAGCAGACAATGTGTCAAGAAGGCACAATTCACCGACCCCCTCGGTCTCAGCAGCATCATCATCTATCCTATGTACCACTTGTGCAGATGACGGAGTTTGAGGCGCACCCCACTTCACGGAAAACTCCGCCAGGAGAGACCCGTTTTGGGAATCATGCCGGTCCCAAGCCCGGTTAGAGGAGGAGGATTGGGCGTGGGGCCAGCTGCCCTACCCCGTAAAACAAACCACCGCTACAAACAAAACGCCAACCAAGAATCAAATCGACACCTCAGCCCTGGGAAGGGATGGGTCTTCGACAAGAAGAGGTGTGACACCATGTGGTGAAAGCCCTGAAATCTCGGGTAGCCACAAGGCCGACCACCTTTCTTTCAACCAGGGCAGCCAAACCAGCTGGAGAAAAGAGCCCAGGACAGAGATGCCTGGAGGTCCTTGGTTGGCGGCCTGTATCCCAGGAGGGGTAAAAGGCGATGATGATGATGACGACTTAACGGAAGGTTCTTCACTTAAATAAATAAACAAACAAACAAAAACGAAGGGAGGATTCCACGTGGCAAGAGTCTGAACAAAGCATTGATTGCCCGACTTAAGCGACACATTTCCCATCCAATCTCTGTCTCCCGTCTGTCTGTCTGTCTGTCTGTCTGTCTCTCTCTCTCTCTCTCTCTCTCTCTCTCCCCCTCCCCCCCCCCCCCCCCCCCCCCCCCCCCCCCCCCGATTTCCTTACATTCCTTCATCACATTCCTGACAAAGGCTTAAAAAACAACACAAGAATCAAAACAACACGAAGCAATACACACACACACACACACACACACACACACACACACACACACACACACACACACACACACACACACACACACACACACACACACACACACACACACACACACCAACAACAACAACAACACTTGCTCTTTTCAAACTACATCACTTGTCAATTTTCTCCTCAAGTATGTTGTGCTACTGATTCCACTTGGCAACAGTCTGAACAAAACATTGATTTTCCGGCATAACACATCACCCCGCCCCACCCCCCACCCCCCCCCCCCCCCACCCCACCCCCCCCCCCCCCCTCTCTCTCTCTCTCTCTCTCTCTCTCGCCTTCCTCCCCAAATGTCTGTTTTGTCTGCGATGTCTGAGGAGACGAACTTGAGGAAAATTCACTTGTCTGATATGCACTGTGCATTATATCAAGCTTTACTTCCAGGGACTCTCTCTCTCTCTCTCTCTCTCTCTCTCTCTCTCTCTCTCTCTCTCTCTCTCTCTCTCTCTCTCTCTCTGAAGTCAAATTGTAGCTTTATTTGACCCTTAGACGCTGTTTGAGACACTGAGAATAAGAATTCATTAACACCTAATCAATATAACGTGAAACATTCTTAGGTCAAGGTACTCAGACGGTTTTTCTTGAAAGAAAGAAACATCTAAAACACACACGTGCGCAAACACACACACACACACACACACACACACACACACACACACACACACACACACACACACGCACACATATCATCATCCCAGTCATCATCCACACACCATCATCATCATCATCACTGCCATTATCATCCACACGTCATCATCATCACTGTCATTATCATCCACACATCATCATCATCATCATCATCATCATTGTCATTATCATCCCACACATCATCATCATCACTGTCATTATCATCCATACATCATCATCATCACTGTCATTATCATCCATACACCATCACCATCACTGTCATTATCATCCACACACATCATCATCACTGTCATTATCATCCACACATCATCATCAACACTGTCATTATCATCCATACACCATCACATCACTGTCATTATCATCCACATATCATCATCATCACTGTCATTATCATCCACCACATCATCATCACTGTCATTATCATCCACACATCATCATCACTGTCATTATCATCCACACATCATCATCATCACTGTCATTATCATCCACACATCATCATCACTGTCATTATCATCCACACATCATCATCATCACTGTCATTATCATCCACACACACATCATCACTGTCATTATCATCCACACACCATCATCATCATCACTCCACATTATCATCATCACATCATCATCATCACATGTCATTATCATCCATTTACATCATCATCATCATCACTGTCATTATCATCCACACATCATCATCACTGTCACACTGTCATTATCATCCATACACCATCATCACTGTCATTATCATCCATACACCATCATCATCACTGTCATTATCATCCACACACCATCATCACTGTCACACTGTCATTATCATCCATACACCATCATCACTGTCATTATCATCCATACACCATCATCATCACTGTCATTATCATCCACACACCATCATCATGTCATTATCATCTTATCCACCACACACATCATCACTGTCATTATCACCCACACATCATCATCACTGTCATTATCATCCACATATCATCATCATCAATCACTGTCATTATCATCCACACATCATCATCATCACTGTCATTATCATCCACACATCATCATCATCATCATTGTCATTATCATCCACACATCATCATCATGTGTCATTATCATCCATACACCATCATCATCACTGTCATTATCATCCACACACAATCATCATCACTGTCATTATCATCCACACAACATCATCACTGTCATTATCATCCATACACCATCATCATCACTGTCATTATCATCCATCCACATCATCATCATCATCACTGTCATTATCATCCACACATCATCATCATCACTGTCATTATCATCCACACTATCATCATCATCACTGGTCATTATCATCCACATATCTTCATCATCACTGTCATTATCATCAGCATCATCATCATCACTGTCATTATCATCCACACACATCATCATCATCATCACTGTCATTATCATCCACACATCATCATCATCATCACTGCCATTATCATCCACACATCATCATCATCACTGTCATTATCATCCACACATCATCATCATCATCACTGTCATTATCATCCACACACGTCATCATCACTGTCATTATCATCCATCACATCATCACTGTCATTATCATCCACACATCATCATCATCATGTCATTATCCATCACATACATCATCATCACTGTCATCATCCATCATCATCATCACATCACTGTCAACATCATTCACACATCATCATCATCATGTCATGTCATTATCATCCATACACCATCATCATCACTGTCATTATCATCCACATATCATCATCATCACTGTCATTATCATCCACACGTCATCATCATCATCATCATTATCATCCACACATCATCATCATCACTGTCATTATTATCCATACACCATCATCACTGTCATTATCATCCACACATCAACATCATCAATGTCATTATCATCCACACATCATCATAATCATTGTCATTATCATCCACACGTCATCATAATCACTGTTGTTATCATCCACACATCATCATCATCATCTTTTCTTCATTATCATCCACACATCATCATTATCGCGTGTCATTATCATCCACACATCATCATCATCATTATCATCCACACATCATCATCATCACTGTCATTATCATCCACACATCATAATCATCATAATCATCCGCACATCATCATCATCATTTGTCCCCTCGACCCTAGACTCGCGACAGGGCACCACTTGATCCCCCATCGCCCTCTGGCAAACCCCAAAGGTCAGGCCCACCCATCCCCCTTACATGTTTGTCCTCCCACCTCTTTCTGTCCGCCCCTTCCTCTGTGTCCTAGTGCAGTGCCCTGCCAGATGGTTTGCAGGAGTGTGTGTGTGTGTGTGTGTGTGTGTGTGTGTGTGTGTGTGTGTGTGTGTGTGTGTGTGTGTGTGTGTGTGTGTGTGTGTGTGTGTGTGTGTTGTGTTCGTGTGTGTTTGTGTTGTGTGTTCTGTGTGTGTGTGTGTGTAGTGTGTGTGTGTGTGTGTGTGTGTGTGTGTGTGTGTGTGTGTGAGGGCACCCAACAGAAAGTCATATTTATTCTTTTCACTGATAGGAGATGTGTCACGTAATTAATTTCTATAATTGTCTTACAGCGGATCTTTGAATTTAAAGACTGTAAGGCAGAAAGGGCTGACTTTGAATCACTGTCAGCACAGTAAAAGCTGACAATTTTCTATGGAAGAATTTAAAACATACTTTAGGGACATTAGAATAGCAACTAATTCTGTAGTAAAAATTAAACAAGTGTATGCCAAGATGATATCCATTTCTCCAGTTTTAATTTTGGTATCATAAAAGCTGCTCCTGTTCTATGGTCATCTAACACTGAGCCATCTGTAAAAATTTGAAGATGATCCTTACACTGATTTTTAAATGAGAATTTACATATTTTTTTTTTAAAAGATATGGTGGATCGTTTTTGTTTCAGTTCAGTATAGTTTGTGTCATTATCATCCACACGTCATCATCATCATCACTGTCATTATCATCCACATATCATCACTGTGGATGTGAAACGTGGACCTTTCACGTTTGGCTTTGGCTTGTTCCCATTTGGGAATGGTTGGAAAGAACAGATTCCCCAGCTATTTACTTTGGTTAATTTTGGGGGATTCGTTTTCCCCAGAGTAGATGTGTATGACTTAATAATTTAGCTGATTCTATGTCTTTTGTTCTTTTATGCAAAGTATGTCTCTGAATTTAGAAATTCTTTCATTTGTACAGAACGCAGTTAATGTCAATGTTCACTATGACGTCTTACACGGCACGCATACAAGTACAAGTACGCGACGTTCACGCACAAAATCCCACTCTGCACTCTCTCTCCCATGTCTGTATGTCTCACAACACACACACACACACACACATACTTTTACACGTCGCGCACGCGCGCGCGCGCGCGCACACACACACACACACACACAAGATATATATAGATATATATATATATAGATAGACAGCATATATATATATAGATATATATATAGATATAAGCGTTTGCGCGCACACACCCATTCGGCATAAAAGCAAATGAAAAGAGAGACATCAAACTTCTTTTTCAACCCCCGGAGTTTGCAACCCACGTGTGCATTCACCAAGGCCACACAGAAAAGACATTTTGTGCAGCGCGCACAGAAACTTGAGAAAGGGATGGAATGGATGGAAAGAGCAAAGAAACTCCAGAAAGAGTTGAAGTTTCTTCTTTCCTCCCCGCTTTTCTCTCTTTTTTTCTTGTGCGTGTGTGAGCGTGCGTGTGTGTGTGTGTGTGTGTGTGTGTGTGTGTGTGTGTGTGTGTGTGTGTGTGTGGTGTGTGTTTGCGTGTGTGTGTGTGTGTGTGTGTGTGTGTGTGTGTGTATGTGTGTGTGTGTGTGTGTGTGTGTGTGTGTATGTGTGTGTGTGTGTGTGTGTGTGTGTGTGTGTGTGTGTGTGTGTGTGTGTGTGTGTATGTTGTGTGTGTGTGTGTGTGTGTGTGTGTGTGTTGTGTTGTGTGTGTGTGTGTGTGTGTGTGTGTGTGTGTGTGTGTGTGTGTGTGTGTGTGTGTGTGTGTGTGTGTGTGTGTGTGTGTGTGTGTGTGTGTGTGTGTGTGTGTGTGTGTGTGTGTATGTGTGTGTGTGTGTATGTGTGTGTGTGTGTGTGTGTGTGGTGTGTGTGTGTGTGTGTGTGTTGCGTGTGTGTGTGCGTGCGTGCGAAAGTGCACGAAAGAGTTGAAGTTTCTTCTTTCCTCCCCCCTTTTCTCTTTTCTTGTGTATATATGAGTGTGTGTGTGTGTCTATGTGTGTGGTGTGTGTGTGTGTGTGTGTGTGTGTGTGTATGTGTGTGTGTGTGTGTGTGTGTGTGTGTGTGTGTGTGTGTGTGTGTGTGTGTGTGTGTGTGTGTGTGTGTGTGTGTGTGTGCGCGTGCGTGCGTGCATGCGTGCGTGCACGTGTGTGTGTAGTGTGTGTGTGTGTGTGTGTGTGTGTGTGTGTGTGTGTGTGTGTGGTGTGTGTGTGTGTGAGCGCGCGCTTGTGTGTGAGCACGTGTATGTGTGAGTGTGTGTTCGTTCTAATGGAAGGCAGAGAATGAAGGCGGAAGGTATCGGATGGCTGAAGGAGACGAACACAGACACGGCATTGATATCGCTTGTAAAATCATAACAGAAACAAAGTACAATTAACTGGGGGTTTAAAAAAAAAAAAAAAAAAAAAATGGCTTACACTCAACACCCTAGATATCAGGAGAGAGGTGACGGGGAAAACAACAGCTGTCTGGGTCAGTGAGAATGCTTGCTAAGTGTGCACACAATATTTATGATTTTGTATTTGCTTGACGAAGAGATTTGGGGGAAGGACAGGCACACAGAGACACAGAGAGAGAGAGAGAGAGAGAGAGAGAGAGAGAGAGAGAGAGAAAAGAGACTTTACAACTCGCTGCGTGACAGAGACAGAGCTATCTTCCCTTCATGCAGACTTTACAGCTCGCTGTGTGTGACAAAGACAGAGCTATCTTCCCTTCATGCTGACTTTACAACTCGCTGTGTGACATAGACAGAGCTATCTTCCCTTCATGCAGACTTTACAGCTCGCTGCATGATAAAGACAGAGCTATATCTCCCTTCATGCAGACTTTACAACTCGCTGCGGGATAAAGACAGAGAGCTATCTTCCCTTCATGCAGATTTTTACAACTCGCTGTGTGACAAAGACAGAGCTATCTTCCCTTCATGCAGACTTTACAACTCACTGCGTGACAAAGAGCTATCTTCCCTTCATGCAGACTTTACAACTCGCTGCGGGATAAAGACAGAGCTATCTTCCCTTCATGCAGACTTTACAACTCGCTACAGGATAAAGACAGAGCTACCTTCCCTTCATGCAGACTTTACAACTCGCTGCGTGACAAAGACAGAGCTATCTTCCCTTCATGCAGACTTTACAACTCGCTGCGTGAAAAAGACAGAGCTATCTTCCCTTCATGCAGACTTTACAACTCGCTACAGGATAAAGACAGAGCTATCTTACCTTCATGCAGACTTTACAACCCGCTGCAGGATAAAGACAGAGCTATCTTCCTTTCATGCAGACTTTACAACTCGCTGTGTGACAAAGACAGAGCTATCTTCCCTTCATGCAGACTTT
>JADBJO010000562.1:20000-25000 GCA_016801955.1 Conus betulinus | reverse complement strand
CGAAGTGCTTCCGCACGTTTCTCGGCTGCAGTAAGCTAACTAAACATACCTCGGCGTTACCGAAAGCATACACACACAAAACAGGGTTAAAGAAGCGCTGATGCAACGTTCAATACGAAATGGACGAAGGAAATTTAGACGAATTGGTCTTCTTGAAGACGTTACAAACAACTTACATAAAAATGCGCAAATTGTTTCTCCCCAGAGAACAGTCGGTTATTTTCATTTGATCGTAAAGTAAGAATGACGACTGCCATCTGAATTGTATTGTTTTGTGCATGTTCATGAATGGACAACTGTCATCTTTGTTTTGTGCATTGCCATGTCTGTTGTTTGCAATGTTTAAAGAATGCCGACTGCCATCTGGGGTCTATTGTTTGGGGCATGCTTCATGTCTGTTGTTTCTAATATGAGAATGACGACTGTCATCTGGGGTCTATTGTTTTGTGGATTTCATGTCTGTTGTTTGTACAGTCTAAAAGAAGGGGTCTTCATCGGAAATTCGCTTATCTGTTATTAAATCAGCGCTCATGAACGACATGGGAGCGAGTAACGCTTTTGACGACCAGGACTAGTTTAAGCTGTTATGTGTTGCCAATGTAACGATCTTTATTACTTCTTAAGTCCAAACGATAATGTCATTATGACCTCAATGTGTCTTCATTTTTACTCTAGTGCCGAAGAAAAGGTCGGAAAAGTCTAAACTTATCTACGGTTACCACCACTCTTTTCTTCATTAAACTGTTGAAGATGGAAAACAAGGAACAATCCAACTATTGTGTTGTCGCTATCAATAGCTTTTTTATTCGTCCTTTTTTTTTTTCTTCAATCAGGAAGTGTCTGAAACAAAAAGGTTATCACTGTCGCTGTTTTCACTACTGGTTTACTGCTCGCACAGACACACACAGACACACATGGACACACACGCACGCGCGCGCACAAAGACACACACACACACACACACACACACACACACACACACACACGCACGCACGCACGCACACACACACATGCGAGCGAGCGCGCGCGAAACAAGGTACAGTTTACACATCATTTCATCACCGTGGGTATCAACAGTCTTCCCGTCGTATCGTTTTGTGTTTTTTTTTTTTTTTTTCCGATAGCTGTATACTGTTCACTGAAATGTGTTTTACATACACTGGTATAACAAAAGTATTTCACAACACGGACTGTTGAATAAAAACGCAAATGCCAACCAGGGGGAGGCAAGGGTTCAAGGATGTGTCATATCGCTCTTTCCGCCATATGGAGAAAAAAAAAAATCGCTACAGAAAAAAAAGAGAAAAAAAATCGATAACTTTTTTTTTTCTTTTCATCAAGTAGAAAGCGTTTTAATGGCTGGGAATGGAAGGCGCTTTTTTAGGGTTGGACGCTGAAAGCGCTTTTAGGGGTTGGAATCGAAACCGCTTTTTTAAGGGTTGAGCGTGGAAAGTGCTTTTAGAGGTAAGGAATGGAAAGTATTTTATAGGGGTAGGGAGTGTGGAATGCACTTGTAGGTGAAGGGAGTGTGGAGGTTCCGATTGGGAGAAAATGCTCAGGATTCGGCCAATCCCGCACCGACGCACAACTTAAAGACTATAAATAAAACAGCGATTGGGGGTGGGGGGTGGGGGGTTTTAAACGATCTGGCTCCTGAATAAACTCCACCCCCCCCCCCCCCCCCCTTTATTTCCACTTTCAGTTCCAATTTCGTTGAAGGCACCTCGTTCTCTGTCATCCTTTTCCCCTGCTACTCTCTCTCTCTCTCTCTCTCTCTCTCTCTCCAATATTTCAAAATTAGCGGGCCAAGCTTTCAAGCGGTAAAGCAGGTTCTGACTCCTCGCTGTAGTTGATGACTTTGCACCCGCCGCAGCTGGGGCCACCTGCGGAGGCGTACAACGCCGACTCCCATCTTTGCGAAGATAAAATCTGAACTTGGGCAGAGCAGAAAATGGTGTTTACTCTGTCGTTTACTCATACTGTGTGTGTGTGTGTGTGTGTGTGTGTGTGTGTGTGTGTGTGTGTGTGTGTGTGTGTGTGTGTGTGTTATTGTTTTGTTTGTTTTTTTTTTAATTTTCAACAACACTTCGTTTGACCCTGAAATCTGTCTGGAATTGCTGTTAACCTGTCTGTGAAAGTTATATTTGAAATTATTTCTGGGAATATTTTTGTTAAAAGAAACTCATCTTTAAAAGGCATACTTAGGACTTAAAAAAAAAAAAAAAAAAAAAAAAAAAAAAGCCATCCTGTCAGAAAGCACTGAACATCCTTCGAATCGTGGAGCACACGAATTAGACAATTGAGAAGAAACTCTTCTCCACCTTTACTGGGCTTTAAAATTCGCTTCGACCTGGACAACAACTATGCCATTTACGGCTCTGCAAGATCTTCTTATCTCAAAACTCTCAATCCCGCACAACCGTACGCTGAGGCTGGGGAACCATCCCTCTCCAACCGTGGCCTGAAACTCTCTCTAATATTCTGTTTAAGTCTGTTCTGTGAACCTAAGAACCCTGCTTATCACTAGGCTTTTTCACACAAAATTCCAAAAATTCCACCTTTAGGAATACGTATCCTTTTCCATTGGCAACACGCTCAAATTGTTGTTGTTTTGTTTTGTTGTTGTTGTTTGTTGTTTTTTTGGGGGACTGAGTTGTGTTCGTAATTCCACAAACTTTCCAGAATATCCGCCGTGTACCTTTTTTTGACACAGGACATTTTCTTCGATCTTGCTTCTTTCTGTAAGAACTCCTATAGCTGTCTGGCATACAAGAACTTTTTTTTAACTCAACTTTGTTCTAAATGTCCAAAGAATATTTTTTTTTTTTACTAATAGTTTCAAGTCTGAAGAAGGAGCTGCTGCTGTTGCTCGTGGTTGAACGGTCTGCTCAAGAATGTCCACAACATAGTTCCTCTGACAGCTCCATACACACTGCTGAACTCACAGGACAGCCTTGAATCGGGCACTCCGGTGTGGACACAAGCACCCCTTGTCCCCTTTTGGGGGGGGGGGGGGGGGGGGGGGGGGGGACCTCCAAGATCTGACCTCCTGGTCGCTTCTTGGAACTTCATCTCTCTGAAATCCTACAGTTACAACCTTGCTTCTCGCCAGGCTTGCCGGTCATACTGGCATTCGAGACAACGTATGGCTGATCATCTAGCCCCAAATCCCGCAAACTAAACGACTGTCCACATCATCAATCCCCCAGACAGACCTGAAACCCAAAATTCATAGTTACATCAAAGGCCTCTGACAAGATAAGCAGAACACACAACTGGACAATAAACTGTTCAAATCAGTCTGTCACTGCTGACCGCAAAGCGGAGACAGTTTTGTTCTGTTTACACATAGGCCAATTCTTCTTCTTTTCTTCTTTTTTATTTTTTAACACGACTCGTTTTGTTGTTTTTTTTATCTCTTGAGTCACTCGCTATGCAATATGTTGTTTACAGAGTATTGGAATTTGTGTGACATTAAATGTAAACATTTCACAACAGAGTCCACAAAAATCTCGTTCAGACACGTCCCACCAGATGTAATTTTTGAGTTTCTACAAGCGATAAATGTTGGTTTCTTTTATAATAAAAGGTTTTCTGGAAGACAAAAACAACAAAAAAAAAAAACATCAAGTGTTAGGTCGTTTTCAACACGTGTAGGACGGACAGCTATTCCTTTTTCCTTTTTGACATGCATTACACAAATCGACTTTGAAATTGTTACGGTCGGCTAGGCTTGAAACAACATGAAACTAAAAACAAACACAACAACAGCAACAACAAAACTCCAACATTAAAAGCCAAGCATAGTCTTATAGGCTGGAGGTCAGAAAGGGATTCTGTACAAATCACGTGACCCCATTATTTCCGTCTTCCTCTGCATCGTAGATTCTGACGTCCGTTGATTGGTCCGACGAACTGATCGAAATCCCCACTCCCACTCTCTCATGTGAATGGATGTTTCATGTCAGCCACGTGGGAGGACACAGCTCTTCGACCGTGAAATCTGACCCGCAATGACGAAACACATCCCATTCACAGGTGGGGAGCGCTGGATGAAGACGGTTGGGGAGGGTGTGTGTGTGTGTGTGTGTGGGGGGGGGGGGGGGGGGCGGCAAGCAAAATGGGGGGTGGGGGTGAAGAGTCATAAAAAGCATACCAAGATCAATGCAACAACAACGAAGACGAAGAAGAAGAGAAAGGAACAGAAAATAAAACAGCCCATCCGCCCGTCTACCCTTTATGCTCTCTGTGGAGGGTGGTTTTAATTTAAGCCAAAAAGAAATTAGTTCCTACCTCTGCGTTATTATTACAACGGCTTTCTTCCGTTTCTTTTTTCTTCTTTTTTTTTTCTTTGTTTTGTTTGGTTTGGTTTGGGTCTCTTTTCTGGGTTTTTTTTGGTTTTTTTTGTTTTGTTTTTTTTTGTTGTTTTTTTTTTTGGGGGGGGGATTTAAAGCCAAAGAGAATCTTTTTGTTTATCTAGTTTTGTTTGTTTGTTTTTTTGGGTGGGGAGGGGGAGTATCTAAAGCCAAAGGTAAATGAGTCCCACCCCACCCCTCCCCCCTGTGTTACTATTATTACAACGGCTTTTTTTTTTTAGGGGGTGGAGGGGGTGGGAAGGGGGAGAAGAGGAAGAGGGTGGACGGGGAAGAGAAGGGGTAGCTCCGAACGGTCCGAGACTCCTTGGAGTTCACGTGGCCATCTGGCGGGCCAGCAAACCCACGGCCTTCCTCACCAAACGCGCACGGAGAACCGACTTCCATTTATAACCACAGCCGGAGGACAAAAGAGCGTGTTGATAAGGTTCTTTTGTCAACTCAGCTGACAAGTTTGTTGGCCATTTTGTTGTAGAGTTATGTGCACGTACGTTCATGCTTGAAAACACACTGCATAATTATGTTGTGATGGTAGTGTGGAATGTGTGTGTGTGTGTGTGGGGGGGGTGTGTGTGTGTGTGTGTGTGTGTGTGTGTGTGTGTGTGTGTGTGTGTGTGTGTGTGGTGT
>JADBJO010000562.1:10000-15000 GCA_016801955.1 Conus betulinus | reverse complement strand
CACACACACACACACCACACACACACCCCCGGGGGTAACTCGGAGGGAGACATTTTGAAAATGAAAACTACATCACAATTTCAATCAGTGCGGAATATATATAGCCTAACTAGTCACTTTCAGTACCAGTATACTAACCCCCCCCCCCCCCCCCCCCCCCCCCCCCCCCCAGGGTAACCGGAGGGAGACATTTTGAAAATGAAAACTACATCACAATTTCAATCAGTGCGGAATATATATAGCCTAACTAGTCACTTCAGTACCAGTATACTAACCCCCCCCCCCCCCCCCCCCCCCCCCCCCCCCCCCCCCCCCCCCCCCCCCCCCCCCCCCCGACGATCTCGATTTTTGAAAATGCATAGTCGTTTCCACCACTTTCTCTCAAGCACGTAGGCCGACGATGGAAAGGAGAAAACTAAGTAAATTTACAACGTATTTCGGTCACCACTTTGAGTAAAGTACGCTGTACTGGCTGGCTCACTTCAGATCATTCGATTTGGCGAACTTGTTGACAGCTAATGCGTTCCCAGTCCCAGGGCTTGTTTTCCTTCCTAGCTGGCCAAGTTCGTGCAGCAGTAACGAGGTCGAAATGATCGGCCTAGGGGTCAGGTCATAAACATATTCGTGACTGAATATCCTGGTCAGCGTAACCTTTCACCCCTTGTTCTGCACAGTCGATCAGACCAAACTTTACACTCATGAGAAGAGTAAAATTACATTCAGCAGAATCATTTGTGATTCATCTGATTTTTCTTTCTTTTACACTGGTGATAAAAAAAAAAATGGCATTAAAAAAGCCGTAACATTCTGGTCATACTAACGTTCACCACCAAAACATCATATTCCCTGAAAAGCAGTTTCGTTTTCTCTTCATGAAAATTGCTCCCAGCGATTTGTGTTGTTCGGAATAAACTGGTAATAGTTTGTATCACTGATACTTAGACGAAAACATCCTGATCAGAAAGTGAGGCGCGTTACTGTGATGACTGCAACAAAAATCATCAATTAACCATTTGTCGCGATCAATGAAGCCAGTAATTCACACACACACACACATACACACACACACACACACGCGCGCGCGCGCGCGCACACACACATCAAAACACACAAAAGAAAAAAAATATAAAAAAAAGAAAGACGGCACAGCCGTCTGTTACATGGCACGTTCTCTGTATATTTGAGTTCAGTGACAGACAGCCTTCTCCCTTCCACTATCCATTTGGTTGTTGTTCGCTGGCATCGTGTTCATTCAGGATGTGAATGACACTTTTGGTAGTTACCACTCACAATGAAGTTTACAGACTTCGGTGAATCAGGTCGACCTTAGTCTCCGGTTCACCTTCTCTACGTGTAAATTCCACTTCATCTTCCATGCATGAAAGGCACAAGCTGTCTGTAACTTATAAACTTACAAGTGTTCAAGGTAAAAAAAAAAATAAATAAATAAACGAATAAAGGGGGGAAAAGGGAGGGATGAATTCATTCTAACCATGTTCGACCTTCTTTCACCCCCCACCCCCATTCCCACCCACCCCCATCCCCATTTAAAGGTACCAGAAAGAGTAAAGTCGTCTGACTGGTGGAGGGGAAACGGTCGCCATTCTCCGTTTCCGTTTTCAACTATCTGATACGACAGCTTGCGAGTGTGAGTGCACCCATGTCTTTAGTTGCCCACAAGCTATAAATCTCAAAGCACGCGCGGGGGGGGGGGGGGGGGGGGGGGGGGGGGGGGGGGGAGGCTGGGGAAGAAGAAAAAGAAAAATCACGCTTATAAATGTAAGGTGTAATTCAATGGTAAGTTTGTGGAGCTTGACCGTCGTCCTACCCCCATTGCTCTTACCTGACCACATCGTCTGCTCTCCACGGGGAGAGACAGCTTCCATACGGCGCCACCCGGCTGATCGCCCCCCGGGTACCTTAGTACCGGGTACTAGTGGCGAGTTCTCCACAGTTGTCCTATTATTATGTACCTGAATATGTAGCCAAGCCGTTGGTTGCGGCCGGCCATGGGGGTCTTGTCATGCGTGTCAGGCACCAAAGCATGTCGGCCACGGGCCTTTGCTTTCTTGTCCGATTCAAAGGCCCCCACCACTCGGACGGACCACCGTCTGTGGGTCTAAGATTTGTGTGGGAAGGGTGGGTGGGAGATGGAGTGACAGAGGGAGGGGGGGGGGGGGGGGAGGGACAAAGAGAAGCAGATGAACGGACAAAGGAAGAGACGAAGACAGATAGAGAGAGACAGACAGGCAGATTGGCAGACAGACAAACAGGACGGACTGAGAGAGAGAGAGAGAGAGAGAGAGAGAGAGAGAGAGAGAGAGAGAGAGAGAGAGAGAGAGAGAGAGAGAGCGAGACAGCGACCGACTTTTTTCATCTTCAGAGGGAATTGCGATAAGCGTAAATACTGCTTTATTTTTCAATCTAAATAACCCGTCAGTCAAAAACGAAAATGCCTCCAGTTTCCAGAAACCACACGGCCATCATCCCACACACAATCCCATCTCACCCGTCATCTGCTACCACCAACCCTACCCGCACCACCCTACCCGATTCGGAAAAAAAAAAAATCACAAACAGAACAAAAATAGAACATTTCTACTTAGAGGCACCTCCCACACAGTTCATAAGCACATACATACATATATCAGAAAGAAGGAAGGATGGCAAAACACTGGAGAGAAGAGAGAGAGAGGGAAGGAGAGAGAGAGAGAAGGAAAGGAAAAGAATGGCAACCCATAACGTCCAATACATCAAAATAAACTATCAAAAGGCTCACAATGAGAGAGACGGAGAGGAGGAGACAGTAGGGAGACAGAGACAGACAGAGACAGACAGTGCAATCAAAGCATGCAACCAATGTCATCTAATTCAACAACAACAACAACAACTGCAACAGAAACAGCAAAAAGACGAGTGACTTAGAATACAAGATACTGCATTTCTTTCATGAGAAAGGATATGAATACTCTCAGTACAATGAACGGACAAAAGACTGCTATTTTCCCATTTGTCAAACAAACAACAACAACAACAACAAAACTTTCTAAAGGAATGTTCAATGGCTCCATAGCTGGTTATGTGTTTCAACAAAAAAAAAAAAAAGGCAAGTTCTTCCTTCCTGTAGGACGTATCACTAGTCATAAGCTTGATTGAAAAGAGATCTGTTCTGGGAAGAGAGACGGAGACTGAGACAGAGACACTGAGAGAGAGAGAGAGAGAGAGAGAGAGAGAGAGAGAGAGAGAGAGAGACGAAATTTTATTTCACCAGGGTAATGAGATAAACAACGTGTACATGCTTTTTTCCCACCCAGCCCTGAGAGAGAGGCAGACAGGCAGACAGACAGACAGACAGACAGACAGACAGACAGACAGAGACAAACACACAGAGAAGAACCCGTGCCGTTTCCATTAGCATCAGCATCAATTCCTTGTATTGCCGTGCTCTGTCCGACCTGATCTACGGCCCCCGACCGTCGGCTCGGGACAGCATCATTCGGGAAAGACTAAAACTGCAATAGTTGAAGCCCCTCATGTGCCCAAGCCTTGTTATACTCACGTCATTTTCTCCCAATAAATTTCCTAAAACCGAGCCTTTAGGAGAAAAAAAGAAAAAGAAGAAAACAGTCAACGGAGACAACATCTGTATCTTTATTCGCTGATTTTTAAACGTTCACATCATATTCAACACAATAAATGAAGAGCGGAAAACTGGCATCATTTTTCCTGTTAAGCTTCCTTGCTTTGTTTGTTTCACTGGTTTCACGCCGATTCTGTTGACAATGACGTCGAGCGATGACGTCATGCCTTTCCATTCGTTGACGGTCGGTCCCTTCGTGTGGGCTGCTCATTACAGCCGTAATGTACGAGGTCAATGGCTTCAGCTGGCGCTTTCTTTTTCCCCCTCTTTCGCTTGCAGCTGCGCTGCATATTCCCCACCCCAAACACCCACACCCTAACTCCCCCCCCCACCCCTCCGCCCACACTCCCTCTCCCTACCCACCATCGCAACCACACGCAACCCCCTCCCCCAACACACACACACACACACACACACACACCCATTCCTCCTCATCAAGCTGGCGTTAACGAGAACAGAGTCACCGGAAAACCCGACCTGCCCCAGACCGACTTGTGAAACGAGTGCAGGGGAGTGCGCCAATACTAGAGCAGGCTGCTGGCAAAACAGGGCGGTCGACGAGAGAGAGAGAGAGAGAGAGAGAGAGAGAGAGAGAGAGTGAGGGGGGAGGGGGTGGACGATGGGGAAGAAGGGGCGTGAGGGGGGGAGAGGAGAGGCACGGGGGTGGGAGGAGGGGGGGCCGTGACATGGTGTGGAGCCTGGTTGCACGTGCGTCAAGTGGATAGGAGGGCTGGGTCGCTGGGACGTCTGACGTCAAAACTTCACCAGCAATCTGTTACGGCCTCATGCCTCCCCTCCTCTCTCTCTCTCTCTCTCTATCTCTCTCTCTCTCTCTCTCTCTCTCTCTTGCGTAGAGTGGAGGGGAGGAGATGGTGGCTGCGAAATGGTGGGGAATGGTGTGCAGAGGCAGAGGCTAAAGTTTTTTTCGTTTTTTTTTTTTTTTTCACGCGAAAGTTTCTTGACCCGTCTTCTTCCCTTACCCTACCCCCACCTCCTGTCCCCCGTCTCAAACCCTTCCCGATCTCCCTTCTGTAAAATGCTCAAGGCTTTTTTTTTTTTTTTTTTATTATTATTCCTTAAGGTTGATCTTCTCGATTAAGGAGAAGAAGAAAAAGAAGAGCAGAAGAAGAAAATCAAAATACTGTTCGGGGGAGACGGGAGGTACGCATTTCCAAAATAAGAACCAAGACAGCATATTGAATTTTATTCTTGACCATCTTCAAGTTAAAGAAAACTGACAATTACAAAATACATTCATTATCAAATGAACAAATTTGCTGTTAACCAACCGCTGTAGCGAAGTGATTAGCGTCGCGGGTTTGATTCCCATCAGAGCCATGTGGGACTTTTCTGCCCCGAA
>JADBJO010000561.1:644152-646567 GCA_016801955.1 Conus betulinus | reverse complement strand
GTGGCGTGGATGGCACAGTTACAAAGACGAATCGTCTGCCGGTTTCAAATCTTGTCGAATTGTTGTCATGTATCTCTGTGTCGCCTTTGTCTAATTGTTGTCGAGCGCAATTCACATCCGATTTTCTTTAGACTCGCCTCAATTTCGCTGTTTGCCAGTGACAGGGAAGGGCAAGTCCGCTATCCACACTTTGGGTTGCCGGTGTTTTCTTCGCCTGTTGCCTCATGTGTAAATGAATGGATTAATGTCCAGAACTTGCAAGACAGACCCGCGAACAGTGATGCCTCTTACCAGAAGAACATTTCTGGCTTCTCGAGTGGCAGGGTAGATTCTCCATAGTCCCCTGATATCCTGAGCACCCGACTATACTGCCTTGTCCTGCCGTTCGTTCTGCGGACACACACAGCTCCAAGACAGAGGTACGGGTCGACATCGAGTCCGGTATACTGCGGTTTCATCATCCGGTATACTGCGGTTTTTTCAAAAATACGGGTTGAACAGCCATTGTCACTGCTTGTGCAGAGGAACAAAAACGCCAAGTCAGTGAACGCGACTCAAAATTCGGACAGGTCGAGAGCGCACGAACAACGCGCCTGCACGGCACGGCGTTCGCTCATCCGAGGCAGATCGTTCCCCATCAAGACGAATGTCGCCGTAGAAGCGCGAGCTTCGAAGTTCGGCAGGCGATAGGCAGGCACCACTGTGAAAGCCACCCTCCAGGACAACCCAAGCACACGGTACGCCGCCTACAGGCACTCCCTCAAAGAAAGGAAGGCAGACCTCCACAGACGGACATCGCCCTTCAGTGACCAGACCAAAGAAAATCTGGGCAAGGGCCAACACCGGACCACATGACGTGGAATCAACTCGTACACATCCCCTACCACCATGGAACTGAAGAAAACCACAAATCATCCATCAATATGGAGGGACCACCCCCAAGAAAGACAACCCACTCTGCTTGTCAACACTGGCAAAGGATAAAAATCAGAGTAGAAAACAACCATCACCTAAAATTATACACTGAACGGCTCAGTGCTAGAAAACGGCAAGGCAGGATGCGCTCTCTTGTTATCCCAGAACTCAAAACCCACCAAACAGTACGGACTACCCAAAGGGATCAGCATTTTTACTGCCGAACTCTAAATCATTTTAAAGGGCCTGCGCTACCATCAACGACATGCCAAGACCTCCCCAGGCTGTGATCATCCTAACGGACTCCAAGTCCTCACTGCAAAGCTTGTCGACAGGGAGGATGAAGAATCGACAGGAGCTCCAAGCTGAAATCCTGTTCCTGGCTCACCAAATTATCTGTAAAGGAACAGACCTTACCCTGATGTGGCTGTCCTCCCATACAGGAATCAAGGGCACCGACATGGTGGACAGTGACGCCAAACTCGCCACAAGAACTGGCCACCAAGTCATCCTACGACTATCTCTGGCTGAAGTTGCCAGCAAAGCCCGACAAGCCGCCTACGACATCAGGAACGGCGCTATGAAGGCCTAGTGTACCGAGCGAGGATGGATGGGTGTTCATCCCCATGCAAAGAAAAAACTCCATGACTCCGACTTCCCCGAGGACTCCAGCAAATCCTCCGACGGATCAGGACAGGATACCACAGATGTGTCCTCCTGGGCCTGACCTGACCAATGCGGGGCAGAAGCCTCTCTCCAGCACGCCCTGAGTGACTGCACCGCCGCCCTCCCCGTCGCCATGACCACCATCCAAGACTACAGACGAACACACCAACTACAGCTGCATGGATTTCTACCGCCGCACCCAACCCTCTAGACACAACCCATGAGGATGCTCGCCAACGCCCTGATGTCCTCTGGATTCGATGATTGGTTCTAACCCACCCCAGAAGACAAAATGAACATCAACTACTACAACGAAAGGAGACAACTTTAACGACTACCACCGTAGATAACAAGAATGACCAACCGCACCACGAATCTCTTAAAACCAATGACACCAAAGACTACCGTGAATGAAAGACATGTCCCTAAAAGCTTTCGCTCTGAGGACGTAAAACTCAACCATTCACGGGGCCAAGTTAGGACTTTTCGAGGTCACTGAGGAAAACAATCAGGTTTCGAAATACCGGTATCTGACCAGGAGTAATGATAGCGAGTTTCCTCCCGTTTGGAGATGGTCTCCCCCTCTTGGAGATTATAAACTTGCTATAGGCTCATTTTGAGAAGCATTTATTATTCCCCATTCACCCACTCAAGCACATACTGTTAGTGAAGCAAAATTATCTACCACTGCAGATATGAATACTTATCTCCCCCTATTTTTGCAATCTAAGGCATAAGAGCAACCTTTGTTTATAATTCAATATTTCCTGCAGTCACTGCAACACCAAGCTGCTATGAAAATTGCTGGAACGGTGCTCAGTTACTCACCCTTGG
>JADBJO010000561.1:619152-624152 GCA_016801955.1 Conus betulinus | reverse complement strand
GTTCCACGAAGCGTGATACTGGATGAACAGTCCGTTTGCTAATCTGGAATTTTCAGGGGAGTCGCCGTTATGTTTTAGTGTTCATGTCTGTAGATGTGATCTGAAGAGGGGGAAAAATAATCGGGCTAGCCGTTGTCGCCCTTGTCACAGTTCAATTTTATATGCCTTAGGTACGTCAATAGTTTAGTTTTTATTTCGCATGCAACTTGGACCTAATTTGTGAAGACAAGTGATCGTTCGTTCTTCGTTTCCGTTGTCTTGAATGTTGTCTGAAGAAGACCAACGAGGTCAAAACGCGTCGTGTTTTGTCATGTAATTTGTTTGTCTCTTTCGTTACGCGGAACAATTATGATTTCTCTCCTAAGTTTGTTTTAGTTTTTATCTTCAGAATTGAGGGAATAATCATGTTTGTATATGTGTGCTGTGTTGGTGTGTGTGTGTGTGTGTGTGTGTGCGCGCGCGCGCGCGCGCGCGCGCGCGCGCGTGTGTGTGTGTGTGTGTGTGTGTGTGTGTGTGTGTGTGTGTGTGTGTGTGTTCAGAACCGGCAGGGCCATAATGGAACTTACACTCAAACATCTGTCGTTTTCGTGGTCGGACCAGAAGAAAATCGCAGATAAGGCTTGATGCTACTCTCTTGCTCCGTCTTGTTCATGCCAGCTTAATAGCCTTTCCCTCTCTCAAATCAATGGTTTCATAGCCAAGAGACTGATCATATTTGATCAGGTCTGTTGACACAACGATTAGCTTGTTGATTTTTTTCGTCTTCCTGTCTGTTTGTTTGTCTGCCTGTCAATATATGACAGATGGTGCGTGTGTGTGTGTGTGTGTGTGGTGTGTGTGTGTGTGTGTGTGTGTGTGTGTGTGTGTGTGTGTGTGTGTGAGAGAGAGAGAGAGAGGGAGAGAGAGAGAGAGAGAGAGACAGAGAGAGAGACAGACAGCGACTGAGAGCGAGAGAAAGGGAAGGTGAAAGGGAGAGAGAGGGAGGGAGGGAATGAGTGAGAGAGGCAAACAGACAAACAGAGAAACGGAAAGACAAAGAGAGAAGATGTTCATGAATATCTAATCAAGCGTTCACTAGACTGCTTTACACCAGTAACAACGTAAGTAAAGGATAGGACAGCCGCACATACTCCATGGCGCACTCTTCAGACCCTGCTCATGAGTATGCAAATGCTGCCAACGTGAGAATGGTCCTGATCGATGGCACTGTCCTGATGGTCTGGTGGCGCGGCCCTGGTCTGACCCCATAATGGGAGCTGCCCTTGCACTCTACTTCCTCCCTTGGCTTGTATGTTTTCCCCCCATAATACACCGTCACGCCCGTTGGCACCCTCGGTTACCTCACAGATTAAGCTGTCACCAAACTCCTCTTGGATAAAAAGTCTCCGCAGGCAACTTGTCTTTGGGTTGTGTTGTGGAGCGGCGGCCGATAGGCCAGATCTGTCAAGCCTGCGGATCCTCTGCTCCCCCCTCCCCCCTCCCCACCCTTCCTCATCCCTCAACCCCCACACAGTTCACCCCCTCAGGTATAAATGTTCATTCTTTCTGACCTGGAGTGTCTATGAAGGCCGTTCTTACCTAAACGACCTGTTTGGGAAATTGAGATCTCTAATTTGTTTCTGTATTAAAACTGTTTCCGGTTCCGCCACCTGTGAGAGCTCTTGTGTGCGGGAGTCTAAACAACAAATTTGGCTGCAGGCAGTTTCTGTCATTACAGGAAAAAGATGCGTGAGAGAACTGCTCGCTATGTGGGGGGACGGACTTAACTTTTTCCTACACATGATATTCTTCCAAAAATCGTTTGAGCCGTCCACTGCTGCACAATTACAGTTTACTATCGCTGGTCACTAACTGAACCGAAGATGTTACACACTTCTAGGCCAATATCTCGGTTGCCATAATCCGAGAATATCGCCCGCAGGCCTTTTTTCTTTCTTTCTTTCTCTTTCCTTCTTATTTTGTTGTATTTTTTTTACTTTTTTTCTTTTTGTGAAAAGACCTGGAGCTTCACGCAAAACGTAGGCGTGACTGGAAAATTTCCCAGTTTGTTTCTTTACCGTTTCAGCACCAATGTAGCAATTACGTGCCAGCGAGTTTCAGGGTCGATGTCACTACAGATAAACTTTAGCCCTCCACAATGGAAAGAGGAAGACAGTCTGTTCATTTATCATTTCAAAACAAGCTTTTCCCTTCCGTCATGAAGAAAAAGGTAGGGAGAAACATCGCTTCAGAGATGAAAATGTTGCAATCATTTCAAGACAGTGAAGCTGCGATCAGCTGAAGCTAAGAAATGCGGCGTTCCACAACAGCTGATGTTGAAGCGATTAACTGAAGTCGACAACCCACGCGATACTGCTCGCATAGATCAACGTACTGCTACAGTTTGCATATCGTTGTCTGAATTGGAAGGGAGAGGAAGACAACATGTGCCTAGTACTCTCAAAATACAGCTCTCTCGTGGTCGAGATGGACCGTTGGTCTTTCTGACAAGGAATTATTATGAACAAGCCATAAAATTCATTTAAGTTATCTCTTCATGAAAAAAAAATCACTAATTTGTTTTAAAAACAACCTTGAAGATCACGTGAACAGAATATTACGGTCCACCTGTATAATATGTTTGCTAACGAATCAATAGCACAAACTTAGGTCAGTCGACCACCACACTGATTTCCATCACAGGAGGGATTTTATACGGTCACACCCTTTCGTGCGTACATAAACATTTCCCAGAACGCGGTAAGCGACTTTTTTCCCCCCCTGCGCAAATTTCGGAATCGCTAGACACACGTGTGTCAACCTTTTTGGGGTGCCAAGTAAAAGGAATGTGGCAATCACCGAGAATTCAAGGTTCGTCCAGTTGAGAACGAGGGGCACGAAGTCGATTAGTGTAAACGTTGTCTGCGAAGTTGACGGTCGTATGTTCGAACTACTCGTGGAGTCGGATTTCTACAGCTTTGAAAACCCTTTCTGTTCCTCCAGTAGTAGATGAGTACCTGATTCAGATCAGGGGAGGTTAAGGCGGCGGAATGAGAGAGAGAGATGGGTTCCGCCTTCCGTCAAAGGGTGAACCTCTAAACAGTTCATCCGCTGCTGTCATGACGCTATGGGGACTCTAACCTTAACCTTTAACCTGTTGAGAAGGTGTCGTCATGCTAACCTCTCTTGAGCAGCAGCAGCTCTATCCTGTCCAGCCTACCAGCAATCAGTGTTGCTGCACAGTTCAGGAGTTTGAACGACTTTCTGATCCGGCTTCCCTAAAGATCTCTCTTTTTTTCTCTGGGCTTTTTTTTCCTTAACTGTCTCATTTCCCCTGCCTTTTCCGTGACGTTACTTCCTTACTGCTTGTCACCGCTCCCTCATGCACACTCCCTCTACCTCCTCCCTCAACAGTCTTGTCGCAGCCTCAACACTAGCAGTCCCACAGAGTGCAGTCAATAGCAGGCAGTTATGAGGCAACCCATCGAAGGAGACACTGCAATGCGGTCGAATCACTTCGATGGTGTTGGTTCTTATCCAGCATATGCAGGTCATCATCTACTAGCCAACTACTAGCTGCAATAATTGTTCAGTCACGCATTTAGCGTAAGTGAAGATCCCTCACCGGAGGACGCCACCACATCCATCCAAAGACAGTCCCCATGAACATGCCCAAATATCAGACCTGGACATGAACTCATCATGTATATGGGCGCAGAGAGAAATAAAGAAAGAGGTCACCAGGAGAAGAGGACATGAAAGGCCAGAGACTCCAAACACTTCGGTCATCAGTGAGAAAGACGACGATGATACAATGAGTTCCAGTAAAGTCAGCGACTACAAGACCAGTGTGTACTCTACGTTCCTATCTCAACGTCAACCAGGCCTGAGAAATACTGACACCTGCAGCGTTGGTTAGGACATTTGAGCAACTCTCGGAGACGTGTCCAGTCTTACCATAGAACCGACAGAACACTGAAAAACTCTGGCTAAGAGGTGATCAGGTCCGATAAATCCTACAAATATATTTCACATACATCTGATGGGACTCGAACCAAGGACCTCCCAACCCAGGACTCGCAAAGCAAACAACTGCACCACAGCGGCTGGTCCTCTGGGACCCTCCTTTGGCCACGATGAATGGTAAGATAACCGTTCAGTAAGCCTTAGGCTCCTAACAGATTGTTCCCAGACCGGGTCTGTTGTCGGTTTCTCTAGCACAGCGCATTTATCAGGAAATACACACAAGGGACACCCAGGCTGGGAATCTGATTTTCCGCAGACATGACTGGAACAAGTGGATAACCAGGTTAGCAGATGCCTGTTCATAGCCTCTTCATCAGATCGTCTTTGGTTTTGCGGCATTCTTGTCTCTCGACCAATGTGATCATGAGTTGTCATTCTGTATACAGTATTTCAGCGCACAAAAGCAGAGTCGGAAGAAAAACAAACAGGCATACAAAAGCCCAAAAACGATTTTTAAAAAAATACGAAGGTGAAATAACCCCAAATGGATTTTTGTACGGTTTTCCCTCGGCCGCAAGGAAAACTATATTTTCATTCATCTACTTTGCCATATATCTATTCAAAATAAAACTGTGTGACTTACTTTAAATGTTTCATTGTTAATATGCCTCTACGCACCACTTGTCGAGAAACAAACCATCGCCAAAACAACAACAACAATATAGATAAGTATACAATTTAATCAGAGATGGTGTGATTTGTTCTGTATTGTTCTTCAAAAGCTCATCTTGACAACCATCTGGTCATGCTGCCATACTGCATCTTCTCTGTAGAAATAGGTTTAGTTAATACTACATAGTACCCGTTAGTAGCAGAATGCATATTGTTTGAACACTACCGTTGTCGGTTGTAGCACTTGAAATGCCCACCATTTTCACCACTACTGTATTTTACCCGGTAGACCTTGGATAGGCGTCTCGAACGACGTTCCAAGTTTCTCCAAATCTTCTCAGGCATTTTGTGGCATATGTTCCGCTTTCCTCTCTTCGTGAGTT
>JADBJO010000561.1:611652-614152 GCA_016801955.1 Conus betulinus | reverse complement strand
TTCTTCTTCTTCTTCTTCTCTCCTCTCTGTCTCTGTCTGTCTGTCTGTCTGTCTGTCTGTGTCTCTGTCTCTCTCTCTCTCTCTCTCTCTCTCTCTCTGTCTCTCTCTCTCTCTCTTGATATTTTACTAACATCTTTCGATTTATGACTGTGATGAACGTTATCTCTTTGTATTTGTGTTGTTTATACTTCGCAAAATAAAACAACCAAATTACTTGATACGTGTGACCGTATCAGTCACGTAGCCACAATCGAGTGAATGAATGAACGCCTTACTCATCTCAGTTACAAATGTGTTTTGAACATAGTTTATTGTATTTTCTTTTTTTTTTGCAGGGAATTATGTCGCCATGCTACTAAAATAACAAATGGAGTGGTGGTGGGTCTTTTGTAATTTTTTTTTTAAACGAAAAAAAAACCTTGTGTAGAATTACAAAATGGAAAAAAAAAAACTTGTTGACAGGATCATCTTGTTCTAGTTGTATTTTTTTTTTGCAGGGAATTAAGTCGTCATGTTGTTAAAATAACAAATGGAAAGGTGGAGGGAGTCTTTTACAATTCTTTACGAAAGAAAAAAAAAACTTGTGTGTGGGATTACAATCTGAAACAAAATGGACAGGATAATCTTGTTTTAGTTGTATTTGAATCAAGCAGTGGTATATTAACAGAATCAAAAGATTCTGTGTGGGATTAGCTGACAATGAATACACACACATTCAAAACACCCACGTACGTCCTTCCTCCCACCTCCCCTTCACCCCTTTTTCCAGCCTCTCGCCCTCCTCACACCTTTCTCCCCTCTCATCTTATCCCCGAGCCAGCCTACCTCTCTTTTCCACACGCATAAACATGCACACTGCGTCAATTTCTGATTCATACTCACATGTTTTCCAACAACAGTAGGATGCGTGCCTGGACAGAGTCTGACGAATAAATACACTTTAATGCCCCTCGTCCTACACCTGAATATCCTGCCTGCTCAGACATACACTTTCTTAATCAGACATTATCTCTTTTTGTCATAGTGCTGGCCTAATTTTTTTGTTATGAAGTGTATTCATTGATACTACGGCAAGAAACAAAAAATAGATATAATCTATCCTCACAGTCATATTGGCCAAAGTTCTTTATCAAATGTGTTGTATTCATAAAGCATATGCCATGAAATGTGCCAAACGGAGATGCAATCTGCTGACCAAATGTTTCGACGAAATGTTGCATTCATAAAGAATATGCCAGGAAACCTGTGCCAAATTCAGATGTAATCTGTCTTCACAGTCATGCTATCCAAAGTTCTGCCATCAAATGTTGTATTAATTGAAAACATACCATGACACATGTGCCCAACAACCAGATGTAATCTGTCCTCACAGTCATACTGACCACATTTGTCTGTCAGCTGTTGTATTTATTGAGAATATGCCATGTAACATGCGCCCAAACAAGATGTCATCTGATTTCAAGATCATGCAAACCAAACTGCTCCGTCAAACATTGTATAGCCATTGAGACTATGCCACGAAATATATACTCCCCCAAAACCAGATGTCATTTGTCCTTGCAGTCAAATTTCTTTATCAAATGTGCGTTTTCAATAGTGATTTAGTTATGTCCCTTCCCCCGTCCCCCCATTTCCACCCCTTCCGTCTCTCTCTGTGTTTTGAAATGACTATAATGTAAGATACCTCAAATACAAGTTTGCATATGGATATTATGTAGCCTTGCAGCAGTAAACATGTATAGATATTATGATGTACTCACTCATGCAGGACAGATGCAAAATCATACAGTGAACAATTACGGTAGCATAGTTCATGATAAAGCAAGGCTAACTGAGCCATTCGCATGATGTACTAGTTTAGTGGAACGGTAATAGCAAGTGTGGAAATGAATAACTTAAAAAACTCTGGTGAAATAAAGAATTATTCTCTCTCTCTCTCTCTCTCTCTCTCTCTCTCTCTCTCTCTCTCACACACACACACACACACACATACACACACACACACGCGCGCGCGCGCGCGCGCGCACACACACACACACACACACACACACACGCGCGCGCGCGCGCGCGCGCGCACAACACACACACACACACACAAATATGCGCGCGTGCGCAAGCATGAACGTACACACGCCTACGCTTCTCCCCCCTACACCTACATTTCACATGTTAGAGTGGTTTACCGTTAATATAAACAGAAACCAGGCCCATTTTTTCGATCATGCTAGACTGTAATATAAATGTTTACGATGTTGTGCACAGTTTGTACACACAAAAAGGATACTGACGTACAACAAAGTTTAAAAGAAAGTGTTTGGCTTGGTCTGTAAAGGCTGTGTAGTATTTGTCAGGCCTAATCTCTTGTTTTAACATAAAAACGGCAGCAACAAAACAACAAATAATATTAATAACAACAACAATAATAGATACAAAAATAGAAATGATGATAATGATATTAGTTATAATAACAGTAATAACAACAACAAAAAACAATAACAAC
>JADBJO010000561.1:604152-606652 GCA_016801955.1 Conus betulinus | reverse complement strand
AGCATAAAAGAGTGAGGAAGGAAAGGGGGAATGCGGGGGGGGGGGGGGGGGGGGGGGGTGTTGGGGGGTTGAGGGAAAGGAGGACGTGAGAAGGGAGGAAAAAAAGAGAATAAGGAGGAGGGAGCATGTGGGAAGAAGGGGCAGGAACGCAAAAGAAAAAAAAACAAACAAACAAACAAACAAAAACAAACACACACATATACGAAGAGAAAAAAGAAAGAAAGAGAGAGAGAAAGAAAAGCACATTGGTCTGAAGCTGACCTTGACCGACTAGAAGTTCAATGTCATGAGGATGCCACTGCCACTTTTCGGACGGCAGCAGGTCGGTCGGTCCTGCTGGTCAGCACGGACTCTTATGTAATACACAGCAAGCTCCAGAATGTACCAGCAGGTGTGTCAGCGGAAACCATGCCACTGGTGCGTTCATACGACCATCAGAGGTCATAACGGCGAACAGGGATGGACATGCCAGGCGAGGGGGTGCGTGGAGAGGTGGCATGAGAGGGAAGGGTGGTGGGGGGAGGGCTATCTGACACCACCAGAACGACAACACATTCAAACTGGTAGAGAAAATGGCTGGGAGGGGTGCGTTTTTGTTTGTTTGTTGTTTGTTTTATTTATTTTTTTTTGTCAGCTGGTTAAGTGATTAATTCATCCTGGATGTGTTTCCATATATGTCCCTGTCTCTCTAGACGTCTGTGACTCTCTGAGTCCCAGTCTCTATGTCTCTCTATCTCTATGTGCCCCTGTCTTTATGTGTCTCTATTTCTATGTGTCCCTGTCTTTATGTGTCTCGATCTCTATGTGTCCCTGTCTTTATGTGTCCCTATCTCTATGTGTCCTGTCTTTATGTATCTCTATCTCTACGTGTTCTGTCTTTATGTGTCTCTATCTCTATGTGCCCCTGTCTCTATGTGTCTCTATCTCTATGTGCCCCTGTCTCTATGTGTCTCTATCTCTATGTGCCCCTGTCTTTATGTGTCTCTATCTCTCTATGTGTCATTGCCTTTATGTGTCTCTATCTCTGTGTGTCCCTGTCTTATGTGTCCCTGTTTTACGTGTCCCTGTCTCTGTATGCCCCTGTCTCTCTGTGGCCCTATCTCTGTATCCCTCTCTCTAGGTGTCCTTGTCTCTATGTGTTCCTGTCTCTATATGCCCCTGTCTCTCTGTGGCCCTATCTCTCTGTGTCCCTCTCTCTCTAGGTGTCCCTGTTTCCATGTGTGCCTGTCACCATATGCCCCTGTCTCTCTGTGGCACTATCTCTCTGTGTCCCTCTCTCTCTAGGTGTCCCTGTTTCCATGTGTGCCTGTCACCATATGCCCCTGTCTCTCTCTGTGGCACTATCTCTCTGTGTGTCCCTCTCTCTCTAGGTGTCCCAGTTTCCATGTGTGCCTGTCACAATATGCCCATGTCTCTCTGTGGCCCTATCTCTTTGTATCCCTCTCTCTAGGTGTCACTGTTTCTATGTGTCCCTGTCACAATATGCCCCTGTCTCTCTGTGGCCCTATCTCTCTGTATCCCTCTCTCTAGGTGTCCCTGTTTCTATGTGTGCTTGTCACAATATGCCCCTGTCTCTCTGTGGCCCTATCTCTCTGTATCCCTCTCTCTAGGTGTCCCTGTTTCTATGTGTGCTTGTCACAATATGCCCCTGTCTCTCTCTGTGGCCCTATCTCTCTGTATCCCTCTCTCTAGGTGTCCCTGCCTCTGTGTGTCCATGTCTCTGTGTGTTTCCCCTGTGTCTTTATATGCTCTGGTCTCAGTGTGCTTCCATCTCTATGCGGCCCCATTCGTGTCTCTGTCTCTCTATGTTCTGTCCTTTATGTACACCTCTGTCTATGTGTACCTCCTCTGTGTGTCCCCTATTCTCTGTGTCCCTGTCTTTACACACCCCTGTCTGGATTATGTCTCTGTCTGCATGTGTCCATGTTTCTGTACGGTTCCCCTGGCTTGACTTGTCCATGAGCTCTACATCTATCCTGTTTTGACTTGTAGGAGAAGAGCAACAACAGCAACAACAACAACAACAATGAGGAGAAAACGCGCGCGCGCGCGCATCTCTCTCTCTCTCTCTCTCTCTCTCTCTCTCTCTCTCTCTCTGTGATTAGATCGTTAAAACAAAATTCTACTACTACTGCCGCTACTTCTGCTGCTGCTGCTTCTACTACCACTACACCTGCTGCTGCTGCTGCTGCTACCACCACTACTACTACTACTACTGCTACTACTACAACTGCTGTTACTACTGCGATTTCTGGTATTATTACGCTACTTCCACTAATGCTGCTACAACTCATGTACATTTAGTAATTTGATTAAAGAAAAGAAAAAAAAAAGCGACTAACTTCCCAACTTACAAAAGTGGAAACTGACATCACATCACGGCTATTATCCAAAGAGCAACGGGAGACAACCCACTCATCAAAGAGGATTAGAGCGCCATCTAGCCCATCAGCTGACGTCGTATCTCGCTCATCACAAAGCGCTTTCTTTCACCAACAGC
>JADBJO010000561.1:589152-599152 GCA_016801955.1 Conus betulinus | reverse complement strand
TTGATGTACGTTGTTGATTTGTCCTCATATTGATAAAGTGCCTTGATAATTACATAGACGTAATCTGTCTTGGTTTTTGATTCACAGTTTACTGTTTGTTTGCTATGTTTTGTAGTATTGTTTTATCTACCTCATCACTTTGTAATAGAAGTACTTTTGTGCATAGGCCTGTGTTGTTGTATAGTGAGTGTTTAAAAGTGGTACATAATGCCTTCTACAATAAATAAATGGCCCTCACACGAGGGTCTTCGTGTTGGATATTCAATCATTAATCATTGCCAGAAATAGACCGTATGATATTTGCTACAATTTTACATAACAATGGACATAATTTTCACGGATAATGATACCATATTCCGATAATACCCATGCAGATTATGGATAATCCGACTTGATTCATTTGCACTAAAATCAACAGGATTGGCCATTATATTTCGTTGCAAATTCAACAGTAGAGGCATTTAAAGAGATTGTCAGTTTGATAGAATGATGGCATAAGGATCTGTTTGGATAGAAAATAAGTCCAAACATTGTAAACCGGTTATTGTAGGAGGGGTTGATATGTAGATGCTATACAGAACCCAGCCTAACAACTGACTGGTATGATAATTTAATTTTGAATGATGGATTCTGTTATATCTTAGCATCCAAAGAACTGATTTGTTTGGGGTGACTTAAATATTGATTTAAGAATAACCTGGAACAAATGATGGATTGATTAGTTTGTGCATGGATTAGAACAAATCATCGATCGACCAACACGTATTACTGAACTCTCGGAAACTTTTAATGATCACGTCACATCAAGAGCAAATAGTGTGGAAGTATATTCTGTACAAATCGGTCATGCAGTGATTTATTTCATCTGTTTGTTTTACATTGATGAAGAAAGGTGTAAAAATTCCGAAGCTGGGAACATCAGGAAATCCTTTACAGATCTTTCCCACATTTTGACAAAATGTATTTCTTGACGATTTACTTTACTCGGGCTTAGATTATGTTTACCAGATAAGAAACCCTGATGAAGCAGTCAATTACTGGGTATACATTTTTCAGTTCAATATATGAGAAACATGCTCCCGTTGTTGGAAAACGAGTAAAACATACTATGAAACCCCCGTGGTTGATGAAAGAAATAGACAACGATATACATAAAGAGATCATTTACTCAAGTCAAAGGACAAAGAAAAAATTTAGAAAACAAAGAAAAGTGAATTCCATGAAACGAAAAGCGAAAAAAAAAATTTTTCAAGATTTGTTTATTCTCTTCTCAGAATTTTAAAATCGATTTGGAAGGCTATTAATCTTTTAACTAATGGTAATCCGAACTCCAAAGTTAAGAATCCAATAAAGGGATATTTCACCGGAGATCTGAACTTTCATTTTGCAAATGTTGCTAAGGACGTAATAGTCAATGATGAAACAAATCAAAATAATTTACATGACCTAAACAATACTGCTGTTCTAAAACACATCTCCTCAACTTTCTTTACTTTACCAACAATTTCAGTGAATGGAATGTGTTATTGGCTAATATGTTAAAACAGTCTGGAACAAGAGGTTTAGATGGAATTGATGGAAGGATACTGAAAATTGCCTCAAATTGCTACCGCTGATGCACTCACCTATATTTACAACATTGCGCATTGATAAAAAAAAAAAAATTTCGTCTTATATGTAAAGAAGTCAAAGTCATACTTTCTGTACAAAAATGGTGATTCCACCAATCCCTCTAACTAAAGCCTATTTCAATACTACCCCTTTTGTCAAAACCACTCGAAAGACATAACGACAAAACTACCGATTTAACTTGAAAGACATATTCAAAGACAATTATATTCTCACTTTAAGCATTTGATTTGATTTACGAAATCAGTCAGGCTTTAGAGAAAATCACTCCTGCCATACGTCTCTTATCCAGCTTACTGATTATGTGCCTATCAAATGTAAATAATAACGACTTTACTGAATTCTTTTTTGTCGACTTTGCTAAAGCCTTTTATATTATAAACCATTCCCATCTCATTAAAAAAAAAAAAAAAAAAACTTGCACACTATACGCCCATCGAACCAGGCCTTAGACTTCATTAGATCTTTTCTTACTGATCGTCACAACTTGTTGAATTTTGTAGCATACGGTCAGAATTACTCATTTGGAATTGGTGTTCCACAGGGATCAGTATTAGGACTTCTCCTATTTTCCCATTTACATACATGATTTGCCTTTTATAACATAGACTTGATTGTGAATGTTTCGCTGGTTGCTGAGTCGACACTTCATTACATTTGAATAGTGACAATCCTATGCTTGTGGTAAATACCTTAAGAACAACATTGACAGATTGATTAAATGGACAGAACTGAACCACATGTCCCTGGATTGCAAAGAAAACGTAATGTATGTATGTGACTACACGGCAAAAACGGCAGAAAATGAGGTCCCCGTTCACAGCGCTATATGTCAATAACCAAAGGATTGACGGAGGTAATATCTTATAAAGTGAGAGTGGCTATCACTGATACGATTTAACGTGGTACGACCACATTACCGACCTTGGAAAAACGTATTTCTAAAAGGCTTTATCAATTATCAAAATGAAACTTTTTCCTGAACCTCCAGTCAAGGAAATTTTTTTTCATGCACATATTTTATCTCTCATTGGTTATGTGTCTACGTTATGGGATAATTCTAGTGAACAAATTTAAACCGTTTACATAAGAGAGCTATAAAGTTTTGGTGCAATTAAAAATCTAATTCCTGGACAGGTATTGACTATAAAAAGTTAAATATTCTTCCATTCAAAGAAAGACTCTTCTTTTATAAATGCTTATACATGTATAAAGTAGTTAGGGAATAGCTCCAAAGAAGATTATCCGAAACTTTGCAAATAATGAAAAAAGACATGTTCACAAAACTTTCGTTTCCTAGACACTGTAACAATCTTTACAAATCTAGCTTCACATATTTTGGAGGAACCGCAAGGAACAATTTATTTTCTTCTTTAAAACATGTCCTTCTAAACCAGTGTTTAAAAAAATCACTGAAAAATATTTTGAATATTTGATGGACAATCATAAAGTAATCTATGATTATCTATATTGCTGCAGATTCTCTCTCTCCTCCCTCTCTCTCTCTCTCCTCTCTCTCTCTCCTCTCTCTCTCTCTCTCTCTCTCTCCTCTCTCTCTCTCTCTCTCTCTCCCTCTCTCTCTCGTCTCTCTCTCTCTGTGTCTGTCCTGCCTCACTCTCTGTCTTTGGTTTCTTTGTCAATTCTGTCTCTCTGCCTATCTGTCAACCCCCTCCCTTCTTCCTTCCCCCCCCCCCCCCCCCCCCCCCCCTCCCCCACCGTTCTCTCTCTCAAATCCCTTCATTGCCATGCATCCTGATATGTTGTCCCATTCCCGTCAAAATATTGATTAATGTTGTTAATTGTTTCATTGTTTTCATTACATTGTACATTTCTGATTTCGACGTATGCATTGCTTCGTGTTTCTCTTTTTTCGTTATCGTCATTGATATGTATGCTTTTTTGTGAGGGCAGGATGAAATTAGTTTAACTCTCAATAAAGATAATTTTTGAATTGACTTGACACACCGCGCTTGAAAAAAGAGAGAGAGAGAGAGAGAGAGAGAGAGGAGAGAGAGAGAGAGAGATAGAAGAGATAAAGAGAGAGAGAGGAGAGAGAGAGCGATAGATAGAGAGAACTACACGAACGAACGACTCTTTTAATGATGGAAAAAGCGGAATAAGCCAAATGGCTTTTTTTTTTACATCCGCCCTCAATAGGGAAATAATATAGAAAATGCATAACAACATCAGCAAAACTAATCTAGAATAGAAGAAACATGCCATAAACTCTATAAAATAGAAGAGGAAATGGTTACCACAAAGAACAGAAACCATCAATGCCTGCTGGAGAGAGAGGAGGCGGAGAGGAGGATAGAAGAGAGAGAAGAGAGAGAGAGAGAGAGAGAGAGAGCGAAACAGGTGGGGTGGGAGGGAGGGGTATCATCTATAGAGTTCATGAAAAAATGGTTATTGGAAGATAGATAAATATATACAATAAACATTATCACAACAAAATTATAACACATTTCTGGAAAATAATAATAAAATCATTGAACAGGCACCCCATCAAGTAAGCAAAGGCAAAATTAAACACTTGACCTTTGGAACAATAGATGAGAGAGACCACAGTACACCAGAGAGAGGAGAGAGAGAGAGGGAGGAGAGAGAGAGGGGAGAGATTGAGCGAGAGAGAGCGAGACACACACAATCCTGCAACAACTGACACAACCAAGAGAGGAAGATCGCTCCACACGACTGACAGACATTCTCTTCTTTCAATGGAGCTGCCAGAGAACCTCAACGCCGTGGAGAAATCTCACAGCGTTCTTCTGACCTTCTCTGCCCGCGAGATCGCGGAAGATGGGCCAGGTCGACTTCCTCAACAGATACGTCTTTGAGCGAAAGAGCCCCTCCACTGTCATTTTCGTCCGATGCCCACACGACGAGAACGAGGCCGAGGGGAATCCCTGGAAGAACAGGAAACTGCAGTCCTTCAAGGTGCTCGATCTGCCCCGCAGTCTTTGGGAAAGGTCTACACAGAGTCGCGGCGTGAGGGAAGCCAGGGACGAAGAGAAGTTTTTTGTACAACGTGAAGAAACATCTGCCAAAGAAAAAGCCTTCTAAGAGCACTCCTAGTGGGAAGCCCGGTTGCAACACCAACTCCACGGAAAGTCATCAACCGTTGATGGACAACGATAACACTGGACGACTCAGCATCGACGGTCATGGTGACTTGGGGCGACTTCCAAACTGCGTGGAACACAGGACGTTGAACCTGAGGTGATGAACAAACAGAATGGATCTCCTTCCTCCCTGCCTTCCCCACCGCAGATCTCACAGTTGAAGGCTTCATCAGGTTCACGGCAGTTAGCAGGTCGGGGACAAGAGTCCACAGACGATGAACCCTCGGAGAATCCGCAATCGACCTTAACATCGATGTCAACCTGTGCAGGACCTGCGTGGGGAAGTTGTGCTCCATCTGCCGACTCCCAGCCAAGAGAAGAGGAACCCACGAACGTGGCCACCACAGAGCGGGTCAGTGGCTCCCACAGGAAAGCACCGTCTCTGCGAAACGACGCAGGAACTCCGAGTTCCGCCCAAAGCTACGAGTCTTCTTCACACGGCGAAAGCTTTCTCCCGGTAGAAACGTCTTCCCCCTCGCCAACTTCACCCCCATCAGAAGCCCCATGCCCGCGACCTCTTGTAGAGTCTCACCCTCGTCAGACAAGCCTCGGAATCCTCGGGGGGTTAGGGAAAGGGGGGAGGCGGGCAGGGTGAGGGCCGTGAGGAGTCGGGGAGGTCACCTGAGGAGTCCAGCGTTCTGCTGGAGAGTCAGGAGAGCGGGTACCACTCCCCAGGGTCACGGACCGAGATGGTTCCTTTTGGGCAGGGGGTGATGGTGGGAGATGGGGGGGGGGGGGGGGGGGGGAGTCAGGTGAAGGTCTGAAGACCGTGTGAGGGAAAGAGAGGGGAGGGTTAGGGTGGTGTATGTCCAGATGTGGGGTTTTCGGGCGGGAGACGGAGGGGTGGTGAGATGACAGAATAGGAATTAAGGGAAAAAAAGATCAGTGTAAAGTAATCAGAACTATAGAGAAACAAAACGTGTGTGTGTGCGTGTGTGTGTGTGTGTGTGTGTGTGTGTGTGTGTGTGTGTGTGTTTTGTAGAGAGAGAGAGAGAGAGAGAGAAAGAGAAACAGTCACAATGCTGGGTTGTGATGTAGGGGAATGTGCCCCGCCCACCAGCACTAGAGGTAGAGATCACGCAGTCCCAGCTCACACAGCGGTCCACACACGTTTTAACAACACAAATGATGGAAGTTTATTATGTTAATGTGGATGATTGATTCTTTGGGCTAATGAGGCATGCATTAACTTATCTTTATTTAACGACCTTGTAGTCTTCTCGTAGATTTTTTTTTTGTCTTGAATACGTCACTGGAATCTCGTCGAACCCGTGCACAAGAGTCCAAACCAGGAACAGGATCCAGGGAACAGTAAACAGGGAGCAGGACTGGAACTCGAACAGGAAAACTGGAATCACCTGCAAGGAAGTGTCTAACTATACACACTGCCTCAGTATCTTCTTGGTAATGCCCAAGGAAAGCTAGGTGTTCGTGTGTAGTGTACATGCAAACACAGACAAATCAACACAGATGTGTACAAGTCTTAGTGTGGTGCAACTGTTTTGCATGTGTCTAAAGTGTAGTCTAGTGTGGTGCAACTGTTTTGCATGTGTCTAAAGTGGGCACGATGAAGGCACATAGATGGCTTATGAGATGCACGGAAAGTGGAGATGACACCCAATGATAATTCGGGCAACTCTTCTCCCGTTTTCTAATTTTTTTTTTTTTTTACATCTGTGCATAATGATTTTATTTATGACGCGACGGTGATCACACATAATAAAATAGGTATGACGCAACGATGGTCGTATATAACGTACTCACCAACTGATGCACGCCAAGATAAATAACTGACTCTTACAGTCATCAAATGAATAATTAAAAAGATTGTTATTAAAACAGAGGAATGACATGAATGAGGAACTGAACTCGGACCAAGGAGGTTCCGACGAGGCCTCGCACAGCGGGGCTAGGAGAGGTCCAAACCTTGTCACGTCCTGGTCCGGCTGCCCGCGGTTTGCCTCCTACTGGCTGAAGCCGGTGAAGAAATCGCCAGGTCAACGGCAGGAAGAGATGTTGATGAAGGATGAATACGGTTTTCTTGAATCTGATGTTGTTGATGAACAAAGTTTTTTGTCAGAATGTGAAAAGTCCTGTACAACCGTGCAGATCCTTGAGCAGGCTCAATGGTCTTGGACGAATCCAAGTGTTGTGAAAATATAAGGACACAATCACAATAGACACAGACCCCACCTGGTGAAGATGGCCAGGCGATCTCCACTGACAAAATAACTTGTATCAAAAATACGCAGAATCCGATGAAATAAAAGGCGCACACTTCTCGGTGATGTCGTAGAACTGTAAAAAGAACATTTTTACACGTGAAGATTTCGAATAAATTCCAAATGATGTCCAATACTTTGCAGAAATTGCCTTCCAGATCTGATGGTCGATTGCCGTTCTCTTGGTTAAACCGTTTTCGTTTCTCGGGTCACGTGATCTCCCAGTCCTCGTAACTGGTTTACGGCGTAGCAATATCAATATGATTATGATAAATAGTTCAGCTTTTGTTCTAGAAAGTCCCTGTAACAAGTTTACGATATTCTTAGGTTTTGTTCGAGAAAGTCCCTGGTAACAATGTTACGATATTCTTAGGTTTTGTTCGAGAAAGTCCCTGGTAACAATGTTACGATATTCTTAGGTTTTGTTCGAGAAAGTCCCTGGTAACAATGTTTACGATATTCTTAGGTTTTTGTTCGAGAAAGTCCCCTGGTACAATGTCACGAAATTTCCAGCTTTTGTTCTAGAAAGTCCCTGGTAACAATGTCACAAAATTTCCAGCTTTTGTGCTGTAACCTGACAAAGTACGTAGTGAAAATGGTCCATTGTCCAAAAGACAACCCTTGCTGCCCATTCGAAAGTTTCTAGTTTTTTTGTTTGTTTTGTTTGTTTTCTTTTGTTTTGTTTCGTTTTGTTTGTTTTTGTTTTTGTTTTTGTTTAGCCTATTGAATGTTTTTTTTTCTTACATTAGATGTTCTCCATTACTTTTCACATTCTTTTTAAATCTAGGAATGATGGATTAGGCGTGATGGTGGATGTTCGTTGCATGGCTTAACGTTATCCGCTTAAAGGTGTCAGTAGTTTGTCTGCTATATCATTGGTTCGGTGTATCTTTTGTTTGTTCTAGAGTCTAAAACTGTACGGTTGGCTCAAGTATGTATTTAAGTCAGTGTGTGGGTCAAAGGAGATGATTCAGATCATGGCCCGGATTTTTTTCCTGAATGTAGTATTCTGACTACATGAGTAATTATGATGATGCTCTCTCTCTCTCTCTCTCTCTCTCTCTCTCTCCATCTCTCTCTCTCGGCTCTCTCCAGCTCTCTCTCTCTCTCTCTCTCTCCCTCCTTCTCTTTCTCTGCTCTCTCTCTCTCTCATCTCTCTCGCTCTCTCTCTCTCTCTCCTCTCAATTGATCTGAATTCTGTATATTTCTTGGAGACTTCTTGTGTTGCACGCTTATCTGCATGTATGTATGTATTATATAATATTATATTATATATATATATATATATATATATAGAGAGAGAGAGAGAGAGAGGAGAGAGAGAGAGATACACATACATCTACTACCCTCCTTTGTCTCGTCCCCGCCCTCTGTGTAGTAGAGCGGTTCTTAGTAGTCGACTCCACGTTGCCCAACCACAGAATAAGGCAACCACCCTCACTGTTGATATTGCTTTGTTTTGTTGATGCTATCTTTTATTGATGTCATTGTTGGTTTCCATGATGATTTCAAAAGAATTGGTGGTTTTTTCTTCATTTTTTTGTTGTTGCTTGTTTATTTTTTTTTTATATTATTTTTTTTTGCTTTCGTGCTTGCTTGCTCATTACTGGTGTGTATATACACAACACACACCACACACACACACACACACAACACACATATATATATATATATATATATATATATATCTATATGTGTGTGTGTGTGTGTGTGTGTGTGTGTGTTGTGTGTGTGTGGGTGTGTGTGTGTGTGTGTGACAGAAAGAGAGAGAGAGAGAGAGTGTGTGTGTGTGTGTGTGTGTGTGTGTGTGTGTGTGTGTGTGTGTGTGTGGTGTGTGTGTGTGTGTGTGTGTGTTAGTATGCCCTGTTGTATAGATGACTCTTTTCTTACATTTTATATCATTGAATGTTTCAACCAGATAGTGTTGAGAATGAAAGTGAAACTGACTGTGACTTGTACTAAGATCTTGAATTTCTAAATGCACCAGTAAGTGACGAAGACGTTGAAAAAGCTGTACAGCAGCTTAAGAATGGAAGGCTTGTGGGAATAGATAAAATATGAAAGGATACATAAAACAAAGCATTACAGTTCTCAAAACAAGTTATTGTAAACTTTTCAATAAAGTTCTTGATACATGACCATACCAGAAAGATGGTTGATTTGACTTATTCTGCCAATATACAAAGGAAAAGGTAGTAAATTGGACTGTAACCTTATAGAGGGTAACCACTTTTGAGTTGTGTTGGAGAACTGTTCACAACAATTTTGAATAACCGTTTGACAAATGTTATCGAAAATAACAACACACTTTTTGAAAATCAAGCTGGTTTTCGACGAAGTCATTCTACAACTGATCATATGTTTGTTTTAAAAAGCTTAATTGATATTTCAATAGTCGTAAAAAGCAATTTTTTTGTTTTTGTTTGTTGATTTCACAAAAGCGTTCGATTCAGTTTCGAGGCAGGGATTATGGCAAAAGCTTATCAAAGAAGGTGTAAATGGTAAGGGTTTGCAAGTAATCACGAATACGTATCAGCAAATAAAATCTTGTATATTTATAAATGGAAGTCAGTCTGGATATTTTGACAGTTTTACAGGTGTTCATCAAGGTGAAATCTTTCACCTTTGCTATTTTGTTCATATTTGAATTATCTTGAACAATATCTCACAGATCGTAACTGTGCTTTCTTAAATATTGATTTAAATCTCCCCGACTCAGATCTATGAAGTTACGTAAAGTTTACTTTTACTTTTATATGCTGATGATTGTTATTATTGCAGATTCTTTTTTTGCACAGTTTGCAGCATGCTCTGGATGTATTAAGCGACTATTGTAGCACATGTTAATGTAACAAAAACAAAGGGTGTAGTCTTTAATGGACGCAAGAAAAAATTCAGAAATCAGTCTATAGAAATAGTACACACTTTCAAATATTTAGGTATAATCTTTAGCAGAACAGGAAATTTTTATGAACGTAAGAAGTATTTGTATGACCAAGCGCAAAGTGCAATGTTTTCTTTACTAAA
>JADBJO010000561.1:581652-584152 GCA_016801955.1 Conus betulinus | reverse complement strand
TTTCATTAATTTTGAAAAAGCTTTTGATTCTGTTAATAGGAGTATTTTATGGTATATATTTTGTTAAAAATAGAATAAGAGGAAAATTATATAAATGTGTCATGAGCGTGTATGACTCTGTAAAAGCTAGAGTGAGAAGTGGTGGTCTTTGACTGATTACATAAACTGTACGACTGGAGTTTAGCAAGGTGATGTATGTAGTCCTATATTGTTTTCATTATTTATCAATGAATTGACATCAGAGGTTATTAATTCTGGACGACATGGCGCAATGCTCATAAATGATTTCCTTGAGATTTTCATTCTCCTCTTAGCTGACGATGTTGCATTAATGTCTGAAACTATCACTGGTTTACAAACCAGCTGAACAGTTTGGAAAAAGCTTCTTCTGCATTGCAGTTAAAGATAAACACGAATAAAAAGTAATATTATTCTGTTTAGAAAGGGTGGTTATCTTGCCGCCAGAGAAAGGTGGACATATAATGGAGTCAGTATGCCTGTGGTGAGTACTTATAAGTATCTTGGTATTGACTTTTCTACACGCTTAAAGCTTTACCTTTGCTTGTAAAGATCTTGCAAGTAGGGCTAATTATGCGTTATTGTGTATTTTGAGGAAATTAAGACTGCTAGATAATGGATCTCTGTGTTTGTTTTTAAAATTATTTGATGTCCAAATCCAACCAATGTTACAATATGGTGCTGAATTATGGGGTTTTGAATCTGCTGCTGTGTATATTGAGAAAATTCATTTGTATGCTTTAAAGAAATTTCTTGGCGTTTCAATGAAAACACCGAATGATTTGGTATATGGAGAGACTAATAGATATCCTATTTATTTAATTCAGTGGTTAAATGTATTCGTTACTGGGTTAAGGATAACACAAATGGAACCACACAGATTGCCTTATAAAGCCTATACTATGCTCGTAGATTTGGATGCCAGAGGTAAGAAAAAAAACTGATTACGAATGTAAGGCTGAAACTGTATGAATACGGCTTTGGTTTTGTATGGGAGAATCAGGGTGTCGGTGATACAAATGCTTTCATTCGTGTTTTTCGGCAAACACTGATCGATTGCAGTTGGCAAAGATGGAACTCACATGTTGAAGATAGCAGTAGATTTGATATTTACAGAATGTTAAATCCTATGCATTGTGTACCGAAATATTTGACCATGGATATTGACAGACATTTAAAATATATCATGACCAAGTTCAGATTTGGTATTTCGGATGTCTTTGTTCATTCTCAGCGTTATAGCAATTTAAACGATCGTGTAAGTACTTGTCCAATTTGTAAGGAATCACAAGAAAATGAAGTTCATTTTGTCCTTTACTGTCCTGAATTAAGTGATCTTAGACAACAGTGTATTTCAGCTAAATACTTTAGACATCCTTCATTCTTCAAATTGATTTTCTCTCTCTCTCTCTCTCTCTCTCTCTCTCTCTCTCTCTCTCTCTCTCTCTCTCTCTCTCTCTCTCTCTTCGTTGGAGCATTGTTTTTGAATCGGCTAAGTATACATCTAAAACCATTAGAGAAGCCTTGTGACCAGATAAAGTTGATGGGAGTTTTTTTTTTAAAAAAACAGTACTGTCAAAAGCTAAGGCCTGTGGTCTTACAGTAGCTGATGCATCCAACTGTAAGATCACTGTAAGCTCCGACCACCTCAAGTGAAAGAGCAACTTATGTTTCTTGGGATATACTGTTTATGTAATGTTGCGACACAGCGGGGATGGAAGGGAGGAAGGGGGGTGGACGGTTGGGAGGTACGGGGGCGAGGAGGGGGGGGGGGGGGTGAGGGGGCGGAGGGAGATGGGTGTGTGGTTGTGACGGATTGTGAGGGAGAGAAGTGAATATCTGTGAGATGGGGCGAGTGAGGGACAGACAAAGGGGGGGGGGGGGGGGGGGGGGGGGGGGGGGGGGGGGTGGGGGGGGGGGGGGGGGCGTGTGTGTGTGTGTGTGTGTGTGTGTGTGTACACGCTCGCGTGAGTGTGTGCGTGCGCGCGCGTGCGCGCGCGCGTATGTGTGTGTGTGCGTGCTGTGATATGGAAAAAAAGAATGTTAGCGCAAAAATCAGTGTGTGTGTGTGTGTGTGTGTGTGTGTGTGTGTGTGTGTGTGTGTGTGAATATAATGTGATACGGAAAAGAAGAATGTTAGCGCAAGAATTAGTGAGTCATATGATATCAATTTGCATTTTGTTTATTTGTTTTTATCTTAATGTTCTTTATCCTGTGAATGTGCTCAGCTTTGTTTTAAGATCATTGTAGCTGTAAACAATAAAGCTTCGACTTCGACATCTCTCTCTCTCTCTGTCTGTGCGTGCGTGCGTGCGTGCGTGACGCACACAGAGGGAGAATGGAGTGAGAAAGAGAGAGAAAGAGAAAGTGAAGAGAGAAAGAGAGAGAGAGAGAGAGAGAGAGAGAGAGAGAGAGAGAGAGAGAGAGGAAAGCGGATATCGGAGAGTGAAGGGTAACCAGCTATCATCCAAAATACAAACAT
>JADBJO010000561.1:554152-576652 GCA_016801955.1 Conus betulinus | reverse complement strand
TCTCAAAATCATAAATCATCCCATTTTCATGTACTTAACCATTTTTTTTTCAATTTTTACTATTTTTTTCATGTATCAAGTATTTTGATATGTATGTATGTATGTATGTATGTATATATATATATATATATATATATATATATATATATATATATATATATATATATATATCACCAATGTGTGTGCATGTATGTTTGTATGTATGTATGTATGTGTATGTGTGTATATGTATGTGTACGTATGCGCATGTATATGTGTATATATGTGTGTGTATGTATATATATATATATATATATACAATGAAACAATAAATTCCAAGGATAAGTACCAAGCACCGTTCCAGCAACTTACAGAGCAGCTAGGCGTTGCAATGACTGCAAGAAATATTGAATTATAAACAAACTTGCTCTTATGTCTCAGATTGTAGAAATAGGGGGGTGGTAAGCCTTCATATTTGCAGTGGTAGAAGGGACGGCATCCAGTGGACCCTCTGGACTCAATTGGACGATTTAGACTTCGCCGACGACCCTCGCTCTGCTCTCCCACAATCGGCAACAGATGCAAAACAAGACCACAAGCCTGGCCTCCCACTCCTCCCAAGTCGGCCTTCACATCCATCCTGACAAGACCAAGATACTGAAGATCAACGCCTCCAGCACAGAGGCAGTGAAGTTGGGGGACAACAACTTAGAGGAGGTCAAGTCCTTCACGTACCTTGGGAGCGTGATCAACCAGCAGGGAGGAACAGATGCAGACGTGAAGACCCGCATCAGAAAGGCAAGAGCATCTTACAAAGCCCTGAAGAACATTTGGCGATCTCACCTCATTTCATCTTGCACCAAAATCCGCCTGTTCAACTCCAATGTCAAATCAGTACTGTTTTATGGGGCAGAGACATGGCGAACAACAAGAGACACACTATCAAGAAAGTGCAAACGTTCATAAATTCCTGCCTACGCGGAATACTGAAGATCCACTGGCCAGTTACCATCAGCAACACAGATCTCTGGGAAAGAACCAACCAAGTGCCAGCAGAGAAAGAGATCAGAAGAAGAAGATGGCGATGGATTGGACACACCCTGAGGAAACCACCGACCAACATCACTCGCCAGGCCCTGACCTGGAACCCTCAGGGGAGAGAAAGAGAGGCCGGCCCAAGAACTCCTGGAGAAGGGACCTGGAGGCAGACGCAACTGACAGTGTGTGCTTGAGTGGGTGAATGGGGAATAAAATAAATGCTTCTCAAAATGAACCTCCAGCAAGCTTATAGTCTCCAAAGAGGGAGACCATCTCCAGTGGGGAGAAAGCTCACTAACATATAACTCCTGGTCAGACACCGGTATTTGGAAACCTGATTGTTTCTCCTCAGTGACCGCGGAAAGTTGTAATTTGACTCTCCTCTGCCTTTTCGGTTTTAAGAAGAATGCTATACCAGAAAAGGCTGGTGTGCAATACCATAATAAGTTTATAAGGCTTACCACCCCCCCTATTTCTACAATCTGAGACATAAGAGCAAGCTTTGTTTATAATTCAATATATATATATATATATATATATATATATATATATATATATATATATGTACATACATACATGTGTGCGTATGTGTGTGTGTGTGTGTGTGTGTGTGTGTGTGTGTGTGTGTGTGGATATATGTATGTGTGTGTGTTCAGTACAACTTTGAGTTAATCTGACAATAAATTGGTTTCAGTCAGTCATGTATGTGTGTATATGGATATAATCTTATGAAAAATGATTATATGTTGTGCCCTTTTCTCTCTCTCTCTCTCTCTCTCTCTCTCTCTCTCTCTCTCTCTCTCTCTCTCTCTCTCTTCTCTCTCTCTCTCTCTCTCTCTCTCTCTCTCTGTGCGTGCGTGCGTGTGTGTGTTCCGAATTCCTTACAGGCTTAGTCATATTCATTTTACTGTCTGATTTTATACATGCTAATCATTGTACGTTTCAGTACATTTCCATTTCAAATTATCATATTTCATGCTGTTCCCCCTCTCCCTTCCCATCCCGTCTCCCCCCCCCCCCCCCCCCCCCCCCCCCCCTCCCCCCTCATCTCACTATGCTTAATACCTTCTACGTATTTTTATGCCTTACAAAAAATGATTTTTGCATGTTGTGCCTCTTGCGTGCGAGAGTGCGTGTATGTGTGTGTTCAAAAATATGTACGTACCTCGTCATATTCGTTTTACTGTCTGTTTTCATACATGCTAATCTTGTACGTTGTAGTACATTTACATATGTTCCCCCAGCCCACCTCACTCCCTACCCCCACTCTCTCCTTCCTCTTCACTATTGTTATTCTCCTTTTGATTTCTATTTTTTTTGTTTGTTAATTATCTTTTTTTTTTCTCTCTATTTTTCATTTGATGTTCTTTATGATTCACGACCGCTTTGCTTGCTTCTTTGCTTTCTTACATTAATTGATTTCACTGCATGTTGTAGTCCCTACTCAGGGCGAGGACTGGATGTAAAAAGCACGTCAGTGCTTATCTATTATCCTCGTAAATAAAGAATTTTGTCTTGTCTTGTCTTGTCTTCTCTCTCTCTCTCTCTCTCTCTCTCTCTCTCTCTCTCTCTCTCTCTCTCCACTCTGTGTGCGCTGTGTGTGTGTGTGTGTGTGTGTGTGTGTGTGTGTGTGTGTGTGTGTGTGTGTGCGTGCGTGCGTGCGTGCGTGCGTGCGTGTATGCGTGCATGCATGCGTGCATGCATGCGTGCGTGGGCATGCGCCTGCGTACATGTTCCCGTCTGTTCATGCGTATGCGCGCGCGCCTGCGTTTATGTGTCTAGGCTCAACTGTCCACTTGCTTCTTTGACCTCTCTCTCATCTGCTGACCTTTTCATTTTAGCTCCAAAATCACCGATAAACGGTAAGAGAACTAAAGGACTATAGGCCTAGCGCAAATCGCCAGAATCTCAACACTATCAACTATGAACAAATGCAAAAAAAGAAAAAAAAAAAAAACGTCTTTGTTTTTTTTTTTTTTACCCACAAGATTCTTGCCATCTAACAATTAAACTTAACCTAGCTGAAAATATCGCTCCAACACATCTATATGAATCCCCAACCCTCCCCTCCGCATTTCCACCCCCGTCCTCCCCCCCCCCCCCCCCCCCCCCTGTCCATTTAACTTTATTTTCATCTTTCATGCTGTGATAGATAAATGCCATCCATTCTAGACACCAAATGTGTCAGAGCTGTCCACCATTGACATGATACCAAACCAGAGTACCCCTGATAAAATACCGTAACCTTCGTGTTTCATCCTCCCAGCCACAACTATGTTAAGCATTTCACACCATCCAGTATCAAACAGTAGGGAACACAGAACCCCATCTTTGTCACACACACACACACACACACACACACACACACACACACACACACACCACAAACATACACACACACACACACACACACACACACACACACACACACACACCACACACACACACACACACACACACACACACCACACCACAAACACACACACATACACACACACACACACAAACACACACACACACACACACACACACACACACACACACATACACACACACTCACGTCTGCCTGGTCTGGTGACCTCTCTCAGGACGTCGTAGCCCAGGTCTCTGACTTTGGGCAGCAGGGTCTCTCGGACCAGATCTTCATGGTCCTCGCCACACAGGATGGCAACGTCCGCTTCAAAGTCCCCTTGCAACAGCATCGTCGTCGTGTCATCATCGTCATCATCATCGTCGTCGTCATCGACTTTATCATCATTATCACCACCATCATCGTCATCGACGTCATCACCATGATCATCGTCATTATCATCATCGTCATCGACTCATGATCATAATCATTGTCATTATCATCATTATCGTCATCGACTCATGATCATAAACATTGTCATTATCATCATTATCGTCATCGACTCATGATCATGATCATTGTCATTATCATCATCACCGTCATCGACGTCATCATGATCATCATCGTCGTCGATGTCATCATCATGTTCGTCATTATCATCATCATCGAAGTCATCATCATGATCATCATCATCGTCGTCTTCGTCTTCGTCGTTCATGTCGTCCTCGCCGTCGTCGTTCACATCAATACTCATCGTTACTATCATCGTCGTCGTTGTCAAGGCCTTTATCATCATCACTATTGCGTGGGATGAACTTTTTCGAAACTGAAAATAAGTTCAGAAAGCAAGAGGAGAGGTAGGGTGTTGGGGTGGGGGTGGGGGTGGGGGTAAAGGTACGGAGATTGCGCGGGTCAAATGCAAATTCAAACACACATAGGCACAGAGACCACAAGAGAGATAATCAGAGAGAAGGACAGACACAGACAAAAAGATTAAACCCCAGTGGTGAGCAGCTGAAGGAGTCAGAGGACAATGGTGAAGCGGTTTGTGCAGTCCTCTCTCGCCTCTCTCGCTGTCCTCTTACCTCCTCCCCCCCCATTCTCCCCCCCCCCCCCCCCCCCCCCCCCCCCCCCAATCTCATTCCCTTCCGCAAGGAGTTTAAAAAAAAAGAAAAAAAAAAAAACGACACGAAACAAACATAAAGGACGGCTGTCATGTCTGTGACCCAGTTTCATTCAAATCCTGTGACACCGGGTTTCACGTGCTCAGTACTTGAACCCAGGTTTGTCATCAGCGTTGGAGGTCTCTGTGTCTCCACTGGAGGCCCGTGGAAAAAAAATTTCTTCATACAGTCCTGGATGAACCCCAGCACTCCCCCCCCTCCACCTCCCATTTTCATTCCTTTTCCATATCCCCCATCCATCCCCAGTCCACATCCTATAAAGCAGATGACATAGACAATACTTTGGATTCAGAACTGTTGGTTTGAAAACATGGTGTTTATCATAAACACACACACACACACACACACACACACACACACACATACGCGCGCACACACACACACACACACACACACACACACACACACACACACACACACACACACACACACACACACGCACGCACGCACGCACGCACGCACACACACACACGAGAAATGTCCTGAATAACGGACGTGCCAAGGAGGAATTTCTATTCCCCAAATGACAAGAAATGTCCTGAATAACGGACGTGCCAATGAGGAATTTCTATTCCCAAATGACAAGAAAAATGTCCTGAATAACGGACGTGCCAATGAGGAATTTCTGTTCCCAAATGACAAGAAATGTCCTGAATAACGGATGTGCCAAGGAGGAATTTCTCTTCCCAAATGACAAAAAAAAAAAATCCTGAATAACAGACACACCCGAATGTCCCGATATGGTATTTCTTATTCCCAAAAGATAAAAAAAAAATAAAATCCTGAATAATGGACGTGCCGGTAAGGAATTTCTAAGTCCCAAACGACCAAAAAAAAAAAAGCATCCTGAATGAATGACAGATAGTGCCAATAAGGAATTTCTTATTCCCAAATGACAGAAAATAAAATTCTGAATAACGGACGTGCTAATTAGGAATTTCTCGTTCCCAAATGACAAAAAAAAAAACCAGCATCCTGAATAACGGACAGATTGAAAGTGCCAATAAGTAATTTCTATTTCCCAAATTAAGGAAACTATCCTGAGCATGGAACAGAGAGTGCCATCCTCGCGCTACTCTCGTTGGCGGCCAATATCAGTTGACGATGGCTTGGAGTGTGACCTCCCCCCCCCCCCCCCCTCCCCACCCCCCGCCGGCCCCCTCCCCATCCCTCCCCGCCCGCCTTCTCTCCTCGCCTCCTTCTCCCTTCTGGGAGGCTGATGTGGGTTGTTCTTCTACAGGATTGATTTACCTCTGCTGGGCTGCCTTCGAAAGCAGAATTCAATCCGATGACCGTAGCGCCACCATATAACACCGGCCAGAGCGACCAGCACCACTACGCCCCCTGCCACGCCCAACACGTAGGGCAGCCATGTTTTCACGTCAGTTCCTGTCGATGTAAAAACAAAATTCAAGTCAGGCATGAAACTGCTGCTGCGCAAAAAAAAAAAAATATATATATATATATATATATACATATATTTATATAGGAAAACAGGGATGGGGGTGGGGGGAGGGGGAGGGGGGGCAAGGTGGGAACCGGGAGGGGTATTACGTTTTTGGAAGCGGGTGGCAAGTGGTGGGGGATGGGGTGAAAGTAGGGGTTGAGGGACATCATGTAATTGAGCACAATGTAGTGTTCTGAACGTTTTTGTTTTTTTTCTCTCGGGCTGGTTCCCAGTTCTCTCGAGATACACTATTCTTTTTTTTTTTTTTCGTCAACGGGTCGATTTCAATTTCAACAGACAGAGCCGTCCTATCCCCCCTCCCCCCGCGCCCCCCTACCCCCCCCCCCCCCCCCCCCCCCCCCCCCCCCCTCCCACCCCCCTCCACGCCCATCAGTGAATTTTAAGCCGAAAGCGGAGGCATTTGTGAAAATAGAAGCTATTGCAATTGCCAACGGCATGGAGGTCAGCACAGAGAAGTCAAAGGTCATGGTCAACAGCACGACTAACAGCAGTGCTAACATAACCATGAATGGTGAGCCCCTTGAAGAAGTGACCAGCTTCAGGTACTTGGGAGCAATCCTGTCAAAAGATGGCAGCTGCACACAGCAGAAATCTGAATCAGGATCAACTCCGCATCAGCAGCGATGGCCAGACTGAACAGAGTGTGGAAGAGCAACCTCAAATTCCACACAAAATTCCGGCTCTACAAGTCTCTAGTGGTCTCCATCCTGTTATATGGTTGCGAGAAATGGACACTGATGGCCGACACAGAAAGAACAATCCATGCGTTTGAGACCAGGTGGCTGAGGAAACTACTCCGCACCTCCTACAAAGAACACAAGACCAATGATTATGTGCGGAACCTGGTCACTAACCTAGTTGGACCCAACGAATCACTTCTGGCAACCGTCAAACGACGGAAGATGGCATGGTTTGGCCACGTCATTCGTCACAACACCCTATCCAAACCCCATCCTCCAAGGTACCGTTGAAGGAGGATGCAGACGAGAACGACAGAGAAAGAGCTGATCCGAGAACATAAAGGACTGGACCAAAATGACCATGCCGGATCTCCTCACGACAGCTACTAACAGAAGAGCCTGGAGAGAAACGGCGGCTGCCTCATCACGTCCCCCCTAACGACCCTAGTGGTCAGGGGAATGACTGACTGACTGACTGACTGACTGAAGCTATTCACACATCTAGCGACAACGTTTAAAACGTGTGATTTGTCCAGTGTCAGTTTTTTTTTTTTTTTTTTTTTCCTTTTTTCTCATTACTGGGGGTAACATTATAAAGCACATTATGGCCGTAAGAATCCCTACAGTCCCTCTCACAAATCCAAGCACTTTATCATTTTTTTTTTTTTTTGCGCGATAGGGAAAAACATAGCGCTTGATCCGGACCCCTTCCTTACAGATGATCTTTGTATTGAAGGGGACATGGATCTGGAAGGGAGAGGAAGCTAACGAAGAAAAACTAGGTTGTTGGAATGGGGATCTTGAATGAGGCTGGGGACAGTAAACAGCAATCAACAAAGAAGCAGCGTCACTCATGCTCCCATGATGAAATAATCAAAGGCAACTATAACTAGACACGAATACTGCTTACGACACCGCATCGCTTAGCAAAAATGATAACCCAGAGCACAGAGAACAAACATGGAGACAACCGCGTAACTCCAAACGAATGCTGCTCAGGACACCAAATCGCCTCGCAAGAAATGACAACCGAGAGCGCACAGAACAAACAGAAGGACGCCTCGTGTCTTCTTGTCTGTTCAGTGTCCTCTGTGATGCCATTTCTGCTAGGCGGTTTGTGGGCGTAAGCAGCGTTCGTTTGGAGCCTGTAATTATTTCATCATGGGAGCAAGAGTTACCCTACTTGTTTGTTATTTACAGATTGTTTCAATCTCGTTGTTTTTTCATCTCCGTCAGTTGCATCGACATCGGGTTTGGTGATGCGTCGACTTCTGTACGGACTGCCTTGCTGTAAGTAGATAAAGGCGTTGCATTTTACCTGCTGGTAACTTATTTCTGCTTCTTTTTTTTCTTCTCTTTCCTTTTCTTTTTTTCCTCTTAGAGAAATATTAGGTTTCATGTTTCCGCTTTTTTGTTTAGAAACGAGTATGAGTCAATTCAGTTCATGTTGTTAATAACCCAACCGACGACGAGCCCCCATATTGTTCAAAAACCCAACCGATAGCGAGGTATACCATGTCAGGATTGTTGCTTCTTCAAATTCAATTCCTTACATGAAGGATGTGTTTGTTTGTAAAAATTTTCTGTCACTTGAGCAGACCACAAGCTAATTCTTGATGCTGCTTCAGTTCAATATTTTTGTTTATGTACATATCACTGATCAATAAAGAAATGCTTATTAAAAAAAAAATATGGGTTGGGAAAAAAAATTCAAACAGGCGTATATTGAAAGCTGTCATTTCCAGTATTCTTCTTGTTCTTCATCTTTGTATCTGTATTTACTGTGTCTACGTGCCCTCCCCTTACCACCGCCACCGCCAACATCCCCCCCCCCCACCCCCCCACCCACCCCCCCGTCCTCCCTTTTCCTGTTGAAACACACGCAGGAAAGTGTTCTGCGGGAACTGTATGGTTGGAAAGATGTATTCGGCTCTGAAGAATCAGATATCCATTGGGCATCACATGCATGCTCTCTCTCTCTCTCTCTCTCTCTCTCTCTCTCTCTCTCTCTCTCTCTCCCTCCCCCTCTCTCTCCCCCTCCCCCCTTCTCTCTCCAACTGCCCACTTCCTACACAAAGTATACTTCTTTCTGTCTTTTATCGTTTTCATTTCCAAACCTTTGTCAAGCCTTTCGAGACTGACGGATTGATCACCTTAAGTTATTCTCCTGTTCTGTTTACTTCTTCATCTCTCTCTCTCTCTCTCTCTCTCTCTCTCTCTCTCTCTCTCTCCTTCTCTCTCTCTCTCTCACACACACACACACACACACACACACACACACACACACACACACACACACACACACGCGCGCGCGCGCGCACGCTTATCACCATCATCTATTCTCCTGTACTGTTTACTTCTTCAGGTTACACGCACACACACACACACACACACACACACACACACACACACACACACACACACACACACACACACACACACACACACACACTGATCACCCGTATACTTCTTCAAGTACTATGTACTTCTTCAGCTCTCTCTCTCTCTCTCTCTCTCTCTCTCTCTCTCTCTCTCTCTCTCTCTCACACACACACACACACACACACACACACACACACACACACACACACACACACACACACACACACACACACACACACACACACGCACACTGTCGTTCGATGGAAGTGGTGGCGCCCTCCCCAACAAAGGGATAGCTTATTCACACCGCCTGCGCGACTGAACCATTACTGCGGTCATCAGGTGGCAGACGGTGTCTCCCAAAGGAAGCAAGTACGCCATGTTGCTGGCGTGTGCTGGACCAGAACAGGCACCTCAACAACCCCACCCCAAGGAATTCCGCTTCAGTGCAGCGTCACCTCTGGCAGGTGGCCTCATGATAGCCTGACACTGACCGCCCCCTGGGGACTGCCATACAGGATGCCTGACACTATCACCCCCTGGGGACTGCCATACAGGATGCCTGACACTGACCGCTCCCTGGGGACTGGAATACAGGATGCCTGTGGGTCTGGTTATGTGAGAGATCCAGGGAGAATGGCATGTGAATATTGACGCTGAGATATCGCGGGAAATGAGATAATGAGAGGGAGAGAGGGAGGGAGGGAGATAAACAGTGAGAGGGGGAGACCGATGACACAGAGAAAGAGAGAGAGAAGAAAGAGAGAGTGTGTGTGACAGACACAGACAGACAGACAGACAAAGGAAGAGGGACAGAGAGAGAGAGAGAGGAGGGGGAAAGAAAGAGAGAGAGAGAGAGAGAGAGAGAGACAGAGACAGACACAGAGAGTGAGACAGAGAAAAAACAGAGAGAGAGAAAGAACGAACTCAAATGGTTTATTCATGTAAAGGTCATTGTCCTTTCTAAAGGGGGGTATAGAGAACATATCAACAATATATGAATGTTACAGAACACGAGAAAGACTGGGTGGATTTCTCTTTTACGAACTGATCAAAACTGAACTGCCTTGAACAAATAAACTGAGAAATGTCTTACTCTGCTTTCATTCGGATATGCCAGAAGCAGACTTCACCGACATTGGCAGGGATCCCTGGAAAACTTAACTGGTATCTATTGCGTTCTAATACTAGATAACTTGCAGCAGCATAAAACAAAATGCACTTCGTCTTGTTTTCCATTGTTGCAAAGTGGACAAGTCAAATCCATCCCAGTGTAACAATACCCATGTTGTGCAATGTCTGAAATTTCCAGTCTAAATTTGGTCAGAAGAAGAAACTTCACGTGCTTGCCAAAATCAATTTACAAATAACGTTCGACATGGTGTCCCGTACAAAATGTTTGATACATGGTAAATCTATCGCTATTTGTTTTTTTTACATAAAAGTTCCACTCCTGCCATCTGCACACAGTCAGCCTGTCCTTAAATTCGCATAGAAATAATATCTCATTTTGCACGCCTTGGGTCATCCAAACATAACCAAATGCAAACTGGTATAATTTACAATGGATATTCGAAACCCAATTTCTTTTGTCTCTTGCATCTAGGTCGTTTAACATCATATAGGTTTCGAGAGGTAATCTGTTACCATTCATTTTTGTTACTTTCAACCAGTATTGAATACAGCTTACACAGAATTTAAATAGATAGGATGTCTGTTGGTCTCTCCGTAGACAAAGTCAATGGGTGTTCGCATTTCAACTCCTACAAATTTCTTTAAAGCAAAGAGGTGCACTTTTTTCACAATGGCGGGCTGCATCATTAGGTCCCCAAAGTTTCTGCACCGTACTGAGCAATTTGTTGAACCTTGGAATCAAATAACTTCAACAATAAATCTGAACTAGAATTCTTTAAAACATAAAGTTTTCTCATACTGCAGAGCAAAGCCCTTTTTTGTTTTTGTTTGTTTGTTTGTTTTTTTTGCTTTTCTTTTGTTGGATTTTTGTTGGGTTTTTCTTTTTTTTTTCTTTACTTACTAGGTCATTGCGTGCCAATGTAAAGCTGAGTTTTGTTGAAAACAGTACACCTAAGTATTGATTAACATTTACGACAGGCGTCACAGCATGATTATACATTCAATGTTCTCCTGCTGCTAAATAACCATCTGTTGTAAACACAGTTATATTGCTTTTACTTGCATTCATTTTCAAACCAAGAGAAAAAAGCTGCGCGTTGCAGATTGTTTAACTGAGTTTGCAAAACAGTTACTGTCTCTGACAACGGTACAGTGTCATCTGCTAGTAGTAGGATACAGGGCTCAAAATAGTGGATTGTAAACATTGCACCGTGCTTGCCATTTTGAATTACATCTATGGCAAGTTCATTGATAAACAAAGAAAAAAATAAAAACAGGACTGCACACATCGCCTCGCTCAACACCGTAAGTGCGCGTAATAAAATCAGTTAGTTTATATCCACATCGAATCTTAACTTTAACATTATTACACATACTTTTGATGCAATGGTATAAATTACCATTTTTTCCATCAATGACTAGAATTTACCAAAGAATTTTCTATTCATAGTATCAAAACCTTCCTAAAAATCAATAAACGCAACATATAATTTTCTGTCAAAAGAGAACTATTTTTTAAACAAGTGCTAACAAAGTAAAAATGTGATCAATAGTTGAACAGTTCATTTTGAACCCTGCTTGATATTCCCCAGTCGTGTTATTTTCTTCAACCCACTCTTGTAAACGATGATCGATAACTGTACTATGAACTTTATTACTGATGTTGTATAACGAAATGCCCATGTATTATTAGTGCTGCTGAAGTCTCCTTTTTGTACAGAGGAAGCAAAATACTCTCTGTCCAAATGTCAGGGAATATACCTTTCTGAAACAAAGCATTAAACATATGACAAAGAAATCTGCAACACAATCATCCGCATTTTTGAACAACTCTCCAGTTATTCCCTCCCGGTCCAGCAGCTGTTCTAATTTTTATCTTTCTAACTGCTAAAAGAACGTATTATTTTAAAATTGGTCGATTGAAATCATTGTCATCACCATCAACATTCAATTCGCCCTCATCGGTCGGTCGATTGAAATCATTGTCATTACCATCAACATTCCATTCGCCCTCATCGGTCGATTGAAATCATTGTCATTGCCATCAACATTCCATTCGCCCTCATCTGCTTCACTTTCTTTTTCGAGTAAATTTTTGAAGTGTTAAAACCAGTAATTCATAACGATATTATTTATGTTTTTTTACATGAAAGTTTAATCACATTTTCCTGAATTACTTTTGATCATTCACAGAAGATAATTAATTGAACAACGATCTGTAGAAATGTTTGTGTTTGTGTTTTAACACATGGTTATACTTTCTTCTTGCAATACAAAAAGCATTTTCGTCTACATAATCCCCTGTTCGACGGGCTATTCTGTAAAGCTTTCTTAAATTTTTCTTTGTTGTCTTACATTCATAATCGTACCAGTCATCTGATGTATCATTGATACCAGATCTGATCTGCTTATTCATGCATTCAGCACATCGCTTGATACAATTATTAAAAGCAGACAAAGTTTCATTAATATCATAATCGATGAAACCTACCGTTGACTCAGATATTCTACGAGATTCTTCAGAGTGCACTGAATTAATAAACAACACCGGCCCTATTATTGTTCCGGGCTATCCTATCTGATGTTTGTTTCTCTTTTTTGAGATTTTATACTACCGTGCTCTTCCGAAAATCATAAGAGAGAGAGAGAGAGAGAGAGAGAGAGAGAGAGAGAGAGAGAGAGAGAGAGAGAGAGAGAGAGAGAGAGAGAGAGAGAGAGAGAGACACAGACTGACAGACAGTCGAGACAGACAGAGAGCGACAGATTACTTACGATTTCGACAAATCGTACGGTCATGTTCAGATCTTCCCTCTCGACAAGTTGACAGACGAATTCTCCATTGAACATCTCCAGCTCAACATGGCGGATGTGCACGTCACACTTCCTGCCAGAATAGCCGCCTTGGCTGAAAACACAGGCCACAGTACACCTTTAGCTTCTTTTTGGGGAACAAGTAGCGCGCTCAAGTGAGAGGGGCATGTAGTGAATATCCCTGCTAACTTAAGATACTGTTGCAGTGGTGGTGGTAATGAATGGTGAAAGAGCGCTTTGACGACTCTCAAAGAGAAGCGTTGGTTTGCTCATCATCTTTTTTCCGTTGGCATGATAAATGTCACAGCAACACGAAAAAAAAAAAAGAAGAGAAAAAAACTGGGGGTGGTATATCGTATATTGGCATGGTGACGCATAGCGTCATATGACGTCACGTGGTGCCGGTATAACAGACGACAGGGGATTATGCCGACATTACACTTGGATGTAGCGGGAGTCATGGAGGAGATGACAGTTGTTTCATAGAGGCAGAGAAGTTGTGGGAGGAGTAGACCTCTCACTTGTCCCTTGGAGGCAGCGGCAGTCATAGAGTGGATGACAGTTGTGTCATGGAGGTAGATGAGAGATGGGAGAAGTAAATTGTTCAGTTATTCTTGGGAGGTAGCGGCAGTCATAGAGTGGATGGATAGTAGTTTCATGGGGGTAGAGGAGCTATGGGAGGAGTAGACTGTTCACTTATCCTCAGAGGTAGCCAAATTCACAGAGTAGATGATACTTGTGTTACGGAGGTAGAGGAGTTATAGGAGGAGGTTGTTCAGTTATTCTTGGAGGCTGCAGGAGTCATGGAGTAGATGACAGTTGTGACACGGGGGTAGAGGAGTTAAGGGAGGAGTAGACCGTTCACTTATCCTCGGAGGCAGCGGCAGTCATGGAGTGGATGACAGCTGTGTCATGGAGGTAGATGAATTATGGAAGGAGATTGTTCAGTTATTCTTGGAGGTAACGAGCGTCACAATGAGGAGTGTAAAGAGGTTTCACTGAGGTCGAAGAGTCGTGGAAGTGTATGGTTGTTTTAGAAAGCCGAGGAACTGCGAGGGAGAGTGTTAAAGATGTTTCACAGAGGCAGACGAAACTCGTGGCGAAGGCAGTACAGTCATTTCACGGGGGTCCAGAATCTGTGCAGGATAGTGCAAGGTTGACTGACGGTCGGGTAGTAGGTGTGCAGTCGTGGATGAAGTGGAGAGTATATTTGTTTCATGGAGGCTTAGGAGTCACGGGTGGAGTAGAAAGAGGAAAGCTGCTTTTTTCAGGATGGTACGGAAGTCGTGAAGAAGAGAATTAGATACATCGTTTACATATAGGCAGAACAGTCGTGAAGAAGAGAACAGAAGAAAATGTTTTCATGGAGATTGAGGCGTCGCGAAGAAAAGAGGACAGTTGTTCCATTGAGGTAGCGAGAAAAAATGGTGAAGCATAGAGATACCTCGTTTCGTGTAAGTAAAGAAAGCAGAGAATATCACCCTTTCAACAAAATGGGAAGCCCTGAAACAGAGGGTAAAAGCTGTTCCGTGCTTGTCAAAGTTCTGAGGCAGAAAGTAAGGTTGCTGAAAGAAGCAGAGAGAGCAAACCTGTATCACGGAAGTTCAAGTCCTGAAGCAGAAAGTACAGCGGATTCATGGAAATAAAGAAAGTCCGGGGAAGGCAGTAACATTGTTTCACAGAAGTAAAGAAATCACTGAAGCAAATAATAAACCGTTTCATGGAAGAAAAATTCCTGATGCAGAGAGTAAAGGTATTACATGGGAGTAGAAACGTTCCGAAGCAGAGAAGTTGTTTCATGGAAGTAGAAAAAGTCGTGAAGCAGAGAGAAAAGTTGTCTCATGGAAGTGGAAAAAGTCATTAAGCAGAGAGTAAAGTTGTGTTCATGGAAGTAGAAAAAGTCGTGAAGCGGAGAGTAAAGTTGCTTCATGGAAATAGAAAAAGTCGTGAAGCAGAGAGTAAAGTTGTTTCATGGAAGTAGAAAAAGTCGTGAAGCAGAGAGTAAAGTTGTTTCATGGAAGTAGAAAAAATCGTGAAGCAGAGAGTAAAGTTGTTTTTCATGGAAGTAGAAAAAGTCGTGAAGTAGAGAGTAAAGTTGTTTCATGGAAGAAGAAAAAAAAAACGTGAAGTAGAGAATAAAGTTGTTTCATGGAAGCAGAAAAAGTGAAGCAGAGAACAGTCTTTTCGTGGAAGTAGAAAAAAAAGTCCTGAAGCAGAGTAAAGTTGTTTCATAGAAGTAGGGAAAAAAAGTCGTGAAGAAGAGAGTAAAGTTGTTTCCTGGAAGTAGAACAAGTCCTGAAGCAGAGTAAAGTTGTTTCATAGAAGTAGGAAAAAAAAAGTCGTGAAGCAGAGAGTAAAGTTGTTTTCATGGAAGGACAACAAGTCCTGAAGCAGAGTAAAGTTGTTTCATGGAAGGAGAACAAGTCGTGAAGCAGAGAGTAAAGTTTGTTTCATGGAAGGACAACAAGTCCTGAAGCAGAGTAAAGTTGTTTCATGGAAGGAGAAAAACGTCCTAGGACACAGAGTGAAGTTCCTCCATAGAAACGGAGAAGGCATGGGGTAGTGTTGTAATATCGTTCTTGCAGATACAACATTCGTGCAGCAAAGCTAGATAACAATATGTTCTGGGAATTCAAGGGTCGGTATCTACAGTGCAATGTCAATCTTTTGAGGTACTGGGGCCGCAGACTACAGTGTAAAGATGTCCTCGGTGGAAAAGGAGTGGTGGAGTTGAGTGTTAAGTTGTTTTTTTTTTAGACAGTGTATTGTTGAATACAGTGTAGTCATGGAGCAGATGTCAGTCTATTTTTGGACGTGGACAGTTCATCGAAACGAGTGGACGAAATGGGGATTATGGAGTTGTTCTTAGAGGAAAGGGGAATAATGCAGTTGTTCTCGGAGAAGAGGAGAATTTTGGAGTCGTCTCTTGGAGGAGAGGGGGATTATTGAGTTATTCGAGGATAAAAGGAGGATTGTGCAGTTGTTCCTGGAGGAGATGGGAATTTTGGAGTTGTCTTGGAGGAGAGGGGAATTTAGGGGTTGTTCTTGGAGAAAAGGGGGATTGTGGAGTTATTCGTGGAGTAAAGAGGGATTATGGTGTTGCTTTTTAGAGGAAAGGGCGATACTGGAGTTGTTCTTAGAAAAAAGAGGGACAATAGAGTTGTTCTTAGAAGAAAGAGGGATAATGCAGTTGTTCTTAGAAGAAAGAGGGATAATGCAGTTGTTGATGGAGGAAAGAGGGGTTATGGAGTTGTTAATGGAGGAAAGAGGGGTTATGGAGTTGTTCTTTGAAGAAAGAGGGGTTATGGAGTTGTTCTTTGAAGAAAGAGGGGTTATGAAGTCATTAATGGAGCAAAGAGGGGTTATGGAGTTGTTCTTTGAGGAAAGAGGGGTGATGGAGTTGTTCGCGAAGGAAAGAGGGATTATGGAGTTGTTTGTGAAGGAGATAGTGATTATGGGGTTGTTCTTAGACGACAGTGGAATCATGGAGTTGTAATTTTATTAGAGGAAATCGAGATTATTGAACTGTTATTTTAGTAGTGAAAAGGAGGATTATGGAGTTGTTATTTTGTTAGAGGAAGGGGGTTTATGGATTAGTTGTTTTATTAGAAGAAAGGGGGGGATTATGGAGTTGTCATTTTATTAAATAAAAGGGAGATTATGGAGTTGTTCTTGAGAGAAGTGCCCTGGGGATTATGGAGTTGTTCTTGGAGGAGAGGGGGATTATGCAGTTGTTCTTGAAGAAAAGGAGGATTATGGAGTTGGGAGAAGAGCGAGATTATGGCGTTGCTCTCGCACAAAAGGGAGATTATGGAGTTTTTCTTGCACGAGACGGAGATTATGGAGTTGTTCTTGGAGGAGACGGAGATTATGGAGTTGATCTTGGAGGAGACGGAGATTATGGAGTTGTTCTTGAAAAAAAAGGGAGATTATAGAGTTGTCCTCGCACAAAAGGGGAGACTATGGAGTTGTTCTTTGAGGAAAGGGGCAATAGAGCCGTCCTTGGAGGAACGAGTGGTTATGGATGGAGTCGTTCCTGGAGAAAGTGGAGGTCGCAGAGTTGTCCCTGGAGGAGCAAGGGTGGGGGTCACTTTGCCGAGCCTCTTAATCCGTGGGCGAGTGGCTGATTCACCAACCTTCCCCACTCTGCACGAGTGTCATCACACTACGACTGTCTCTGTCCAGTGCCTACCCTGCAGGGAACACGGCAGGTTGGTGCGTGCAGCTGGACAGACAGCTGAGGTGCCAGACCATAGATGGACCAATGGAGATGTCTGCATTTTGGCACCGTCTTCCTCCCATCCTTGACGTTACACGTGAAATAAGCGAAGACGCATTTGGAGATCTTGCTGCACACGATCACGTCCGCGGGAGGGTACGGATACAAATACCAATACGGATAGTTTTATTCATGTATAGGCCATTGCCCCTCATGAAGGAGTGCCTATAAATAAAAAAAAAATGAATCAGGTCTTATAGAAATATACAAGTACAATGTCAATATACATTCGACTATGAATTCAAGACACAATAGAACGCAGCTTGAACGCTTTATACAAATATATTGCCAAAATTTGAAACGTTCGTTCATGCTCCGTTGCCGTAAGCAGCGTCAGTCTAAACTGACTAGGATCTTTCCAAAATTTAAATAGTATATACTGTGCTCTTAAGTCGTTCAAAAAACGAAGCAGCGAAAAACAAAATGTAATTCATCTTCTTTTTCATTTTGGCTAAGAGGGCATTTTAAATCAGTGTAACTGTAAGTTTTGTAAAGAAATTGATGTTCTGCTATTTCAGAGATGCCAAATATGAATCTTGTCAAATCATTTTTCTGTCAAGGTTTATCAGCTGATATCTCTGTACATCATGAACAGAGCAAAAAGCTCTGTAAACGTTAACCCTTTCACTGTTACTGATATGAGAATTCCATTCTAGCCACCTGCATGAAATTAATCTTTCTCTAAAGATTTGACAGACCCATCGATTCCCTCTACACCTTGATTAAGCCATACATACCCAAAATCCAAACATGTACAATTTACAATGAACATTTGAAACCCATTTTTTCTTGCCACGCACATCTAATTCGAACAGCATCCTATAAGCTTTGCGAGGAAGTCTAAATTCACCCACTCTTATCAATTCTAATCAAAATCGTACGCATTTTACTGATAAGGAGGACTTAATGAGTGAGCTTACTGAATGTAAACACTGAAAAATAACCCGCTTTAGCTTAAAGCAACAAAATATCCACCCACCACACCCTTACACCGATAGGAAATAACAGAAAGAATAATACAGAGAAAAAAAAGCAACCAAAAAAACACGAGTGGCATTGTGCAATGACGACAGTCTCACTGGGGAGAACAGTCCGAATAGACCTGTTCAAAACAGCAGCAGCAACAACAACGACACGAAAACTAAACAAAAACAAAAACAAAACCAAACAAAACAAAAACAGGGGGAAGATAATACATGTCTTGCCGTTTCAACTACTGTGTTCGTTGACGTGAATTTAAGGACTGCTATCCACGTGTGACGCCGCACACGCGCGCGCGTGCGCATGAGCGTCCGCGCGCACACGTCCCGCTCCCTCCCTCCTCCCCTCCCCCCCCTCCTCCTCTCCCCCTCGACTCACCCCCCCCCCCCCCCCCCTCCCCCACCTTACCCTTCCCGCTCTCGTCAGAGAAAAAAAAAAAAACTTGATATCGTCCATACTTACTCACACACACGACGCTCAATGACTCGAACGTAGAGTTTTTTTTCAGCAGACCCGGGCTGCCAGACGTGAAGTTCTGCCACAGCCAGTAGACATCGTGCCTGTAGAAACTGCCGGGACAGTCCGACTTGGTGGCGGCACAGCGCAGAGTCTTGTTGGACCCCACCGCCACAGTCTGCACGGGGCTGCTCGTCTGTCGCAAAACTGGGGCCCGGGTCACGACCTATACAGCACCAATCGTTCACCTTGGTTTCAAGTGATGCGACTGCAGGCGGAAATGGAAACAAACGCAAAAAAGAAAGAAACAAAAAAAAAGAGAAGAAAAAAAAGAGAAAAAGAAGCAGAAAGAAAAAAAAAAGAAAGAAAGAAGGAAAGAAAAGAAAAAGAAAGAAGATGAAAAAAAAAAGTAAGAGAAAAAACAAAAAGAAGAAAAGGAAAGAGAAAAAAAAAAAAAAGAAAAAAAAAACCTACAGTGCCACAAAACGAAAGCACGAACCACTGACTAAACGAACACAACGCGCTTCGACCTATTTGGTCCTCTTAGGGAAGACAGTATTCAAGTCAATGGAAACAAGGCTCTTACAACTTATATCATTCAATTCAAATTCATGTTCTTTATAGCTCAGCCTACCGCAAAGGGCCGTATCACAAGGTTTTCACATCGTCAAGGTCACTCCACACAAATGTTTGAAAACAAATTTCACACACACTGGTCTTTCACACAACTCTTTTAAAACAGAATTTCTGAAAACACGACACATTTCTGAAAACTGCTTTAAAATCTGTCTTCTCTAAAAATCTGAATAGATCCGATGAAAAAAAATGTTTACCTCTTTCAGGAACTCGACCAACACATCAGGTGGGACATCCTTTAACGAAGATTTTTAAAAAGAGTCTGCCGCAAATAGTTTTCAATATCCGAAATCGTGTATGCCCTAACACTCCATAAGAATGTGTTTCATAGTGACCGGTACATCACATGGAAGCGTCATGGGGCGTCTTCACTTTTAAAAAGGTAAGAGTATGAGTGTAATGAATGGTCTGCGTGCAACCGACGAAAACCTGTTTGTTTTTCAGAGGCAAATGGTAAAAAAAAAACTCATAACTGTTGGACAGATTTGAGAGAACTGGTTGATCTGTTTGCAGGTACATTCTCCTCTTGCCTGAGGTCTTTGAGTCATGAGCTGCAAGTTTCAGATCGGTGAGTGGGAAAGAAAATCTGTTCAACTTCTTACTTGTATATAGCATTCTCGGCAAGTTGGCACAGCCAAAGAGGTAGAAAGGAGATAATTTGTCAACAGTGGAACGTTTCAAGTTTCTCCCTGTCAACCGCAGTAAGTGAAAAGAACTGGACGCATAACTGACGAGGCCCGAGAAGCAAAATAGTGTGAAGTAAATGACAGACACCGAGGTGCAAAGCAAGATCGAATTTTAAACGACCTAGACTCTAGTTCAGCTTCCTTTTTCTGTGAATCCACCGAATGCCCTTCTAGTTGCAATGAAACTGGCATAAGAAACTGAAACAACAAAATGTCATCTGGAGTGAATTCATGCGCACCCCTACATCGCGTTTGTCCCAAGCCCTTTTGGGATGTATCCATTGCAGTGTGGCCAGAATAAGAGTGTTTTTAAAGACCCTATTTCTGTACTTTTGTGGCGTGGTCTTAGGTTTCAAAATAAAGTAAAATGAAGCCTTTTCCGGTCATTGTCGTGATGTTGAAGACTTGAGAGTGCTTTTTTGTTCAGAAAAAAACCTTCCTCCCCTCCTCCCCCCCCCCCCCCCCTCTCCAATCAACCACCTCTCCAACCACCCCCATTCTCACCATCCCCGTGCCTTCCCTCTCTCCTCACCCCACCCCCACCCCACCCAACCCGACCCAGGCCCACCAAAACCAAACAAAGCAGAACAAAACAGAACAAAAAAAATAAATAAAAAAAAATAAGAAACCAAAAATACTCCAGCAGACTCACAATCCACCTTGAGGGTGAACCTGCCCACCACACAATGCGTGCCGTTGCTGGCGATGAACAGGTACACCCCGGCGTCCTCCCTCCTCACCCGGGGGATCACCACCGTCTGGGTTGTCCTCCCTCCCCGGCACGAACCCCACCCGGCCTTCCTGGCCCCACGGGAAAAGGCTCCAAGCGGCTGTCGTTGACGTTGCAGCTGCTGGCGTGGAAGAAGACGTCGTCGTCATCGTCGTTGTCATTGTCTTTGCCGTCACGCAGGCGGAACCAGAGAAGGCTGGTGAAGAACCTGAGGCAGTGGTAGATGTAGGTCTTCTCGCCTTCCAGCCTGGAGTCGAAGGCTGTGGCGGTCGTCGTCAGATTGAGGGGCCCTGGGCCTGAGGACCATCAGGGGCAGACAACTAGTGAAGCCGGAAGTCAGGCAGATGTCGGGGGTGGGGAGGTAGGGGAGGGACTGGAGTTGGGGGAAGGGCAAGGGGTGTACCAGCTGAGGTGACAGTGGTAAAGCAGTACAGGCAGCAGAAGAAGCAGCAGCGGTATTGGTAGTAGCAGCAGCAGCAGTAGTAGCAAAAGCGACAGAAGTAGTAGTAGTAGTAGTAGTCGTAGTCGTAGCTGTAGTAGTACTAAGTAGTAGTAGTAAGTAGTAGTAGTAAGTAGTAGCAGCAGCAGGGCAGCAGAAGTAGCTGTAGTAACAGCATCAGTAACAAATGCAGCAGATGATGGTGTAGAAGTAGAAGCTAAAGAAGTGTCAGCAACAGCAGTGGCGGCAGAAGTAAGAGTAGTAGTACTAGTAGCAACAGCAGCAAGAACAGTACCTGCAGCAGCAGTAATACTATTAGAGTGGAAGCAGCAGCAGTAGCAGTAGTAGTAGTAGTAGTAGTAGTAGTAGTGGTGATGGTGGTGGTGGTGATGGTGGTGGTGTTGTAGTAGTAGTAGTAGTAGTAGTAGTAGTAGTAGTAGTAGCAGCAGCAGCAGCAGTAGTTACAGTTGTAACAACACGAGAAGTATCAGCAACAGCAGCAGTAGTTGGGAGGAGGAGGAGGAAGAGAGAAAGAAGTGGAGAAGAACACGGAAGAAGTGGCGGAGGAGGAGGAGGAGGACGAGGAGAAAGAGGAGCAGGAATAGTACCAGCGGCAGCAGCAATATTAGTAATGATCATAGCAACAGCAGCGGTATTAAATAAAAAGCGGAGGTAGTCGCAGCATTAGTGGTCGTAGCCCCACCACCAGCAGTTTTGGTAGTGGTGGTGGTGGTAGTAGTAGTAGTAGTAGTAGTAGTAGTAGTAGTAGTAGTAGTAGTAGTAGTAGTGGTGGTGGTGGTGGTGATGGTGGTGGTGGTGGTGGTAGTAGTAGCAGTAGTAGTAGTAGTAATAGTAGTAGTGGTGGTGGTGGTGGTGGTGGAAGTAGTAGTAGTAGTGTGGTGGTGGTGGTGGTGGTGGTAGTAGTAGTAGTAGTAGCAGTAGCAGTAGTAGTAGTAGCGTGAGCAATGGAAGGAGTAGTAGCAGCATTAATCGCAACACACACACACACACACACACACACCACACACACACACACACACACACACACACACACACACACACACATACACACACACATTCACACCGCGTGCGCACGAGCACACACACACACACACACACACACACACACACACACACACACACACACACACGCACTCATTCACTCATTAACACACTAACACAAGCTCACACACATACAGAGAGAGAGAGAGAAGAGAGAGAGAGAGAGAGAGAGAGAGAGAGAGAGACACACACACACACATACACT
>JADBJO010000561.1:529152-536652 GCA_016801955.1 Conus betulinus | reverse complement strand
CTATACCGGCGTCTGATTGGCTACCCCCGAGAATGGGCAAGTATCCTATACCGGCGTCTGATTGGCTAGCCTCGAGAATGGGCAAGTATCCCATACCGGCGTCTGATTGGCCAGCCTCGAGAATGGGCAAGCATCCTATACCGGCGTCTGACTGGCTGGTGTAGAGAATGGGCAAGTATCCCATACCGGCGTCTGACTGGCTGGTGTAGAGAATGGGCAAGTATCCCATACCGGCGTCTGACTGGCTGGTGTAGAGAATGGGCAAGTATCCCATACCGGCGTCTGATTGGCTGGTGTAGAGAATGGGCGCGTATCCCATACCGGCGTCTGACTGGCTGGTGTAGAGAATGGGCAAGTATCCTATACCGGCGTCTGACTGGCTGGTGTAGAGAATGGGCAAGTATTCTATACCGGCGTCTGACTGGCTAGTGAAGAGAATGGGCAAGCATCTTATACCGGCGTCTGATTGGCTGGTGTAGAGAATGGGCAAGTATTCTATACCGGCGTCTGATTGGCTGGTGTAGAGAATGGGCAAGTATCCCCATACCGGCGTCTGATTGGCTGGTGTAGAGAATGGGCAAGTATCCTATGCCAGTGTCTGATTGGCTGGTGTAGAGAATGGGCACGTATCCCATACCGACGTCTGACTGACTGGTGTAGAGAATGGGCAAGTATTCTATAGTGGCGTCTGATTGGCTGGTGTAGAGAATGGGCAAGTATCCTATACCAGCGTCTGATTGGCTGGTGTAGAGAATGGGCACGTATCCCATACCGGCGTCTGATTGGCTGGTGAAGAGAATGGGCAAGTATCCTATACCGGTGTCTGATTGGCTGGTGTAGTGTAGAGAATAGGCAAGTATTCTATAGTGGCGTCTGATTGGCTGGTGTAGAGAATGGGCAAGTATCCCATACCGGTGTAATTAGCTAGCCTAGAGAATGGGCAAGTATTCTATAGTGGTGTCTGATTGGCTGGTATAGAGAATGGGCAAGTATCCTATACAGGCGTGTAACTGGCTGGTGTAGAGAATGGGCAAGTGTCCTATACAGGCGTGTAATTAGCTAGCCTAGAGAATGGGCAAGTATTCTATAGTGGTGTCTGATTGGCTGGTATAGAGAATGGGCAAGTATCCTATACCGGCGTGTAACTGGCTGGTGTAGAGAATGGGCAAGTATCCTATAGTGGCGTATGATCGGCTTGCCCGGAGAATGGGCAAGTAGTCCATTCACATCAATGGGGTAACTCAGAGAATCATCAGGCTACGCCAGTTCGAATTACTGTCACCCAGATGGAAGAGATAATGGACTGTTTGTTAGTCCTTCGTTTCGATTCTTGTCACAGTTGTATGTCCTGCCTGAAGAAGATCCAACTGGTCTCCACACGTTGCGTCTGTTTCGTCGCTTGTTTGTTCCTTCGTTTTGGCGGCTCAGTCACTCTTTTTTTTCTTTTTTCTTTTACGAAAGAGCTCAAACTTCGGAGCGTGTAGACACTTTAAAAGTGAGCTTAAAACCTTTAGAGCGGCTTAAAGACGGAGACTTGAACCGTAGCGTTGAAGGACTGGGCTTTTTAGCACACACACACACACACACACACACACACACACACACACACACACACACACACACACACACACACTCACACACACACACACACACACACACACTCACACACACACACACACACACAGTCCCCTCTGAAAAAATACTATCACAAATTTGGCAGTTAGGTGGACATCAGAGAGAGTAATGGATAGATACAGTTGAGGTCATGATATACACCTCACTCCGCCCGCCTCCACCTTTTTTCCTTTTTTTTTTTTTTTTCAAATCGTTGCAAAGTTACTGTGTTTAAGACAGAAGAAGGAGAGATTGCTAGCAAGCACCTGTATGTGTCCTACCTACTCATTTCTTCATGTAATGATCGAAGGGGGTTTCCATTAAATTGCATTATATCAATGGATATCATATTACTGTGTTTATCAAGAGTGACAGACGGCATGAAAAATCTCTGTCTGTCTGTCTGTCTCTGACCTCTCTCTCTCTCTCTCTCTCTCTCTCTCTGTCTGTCTGTCTGTCCGTCCGTCCGTTCCGTTCGTCTGTCTGTCTGTCTGTCTGTCTGTCTGTCTGTCTGTCTGTCTCTCTCTCTCTCTCTCTCTCTCTCTCTCTCTCTCTCTCTCTCTCTCTGTGTTTTTTGTACATTTTTGCACTGAGCTCTTTGAGTGAAAGAAATCGCTACCCCATAACACTGTGCATTTATACATTATTTTTTCCCCTCCTCCTTCTTAAAACCAGAGTGAGTTAAACCCTTTCCTTTCTTCGTTCTTATTTTTATTCACTTATTCTCTTCATAAGGGGCCATGGCCTATCAATGAAGAAACCATTCTCTCTCTCTCTCTCTCTCTCTCTCTCTCTCTCTCTCTCTCTCTCTCTCTCTCTCTCTCTCTCTCTCTGCTCCACACATAACAAGCAACAACAAGCTATCATATAAGTACAACTCGAAGAACATATATATCATCTTGCCCCACCTCAGAGAGAGAGAGGGAGAGAGAGAGAGAGAGAGAGAGAGAGAGAGAGAGAGAGAGAGAGAGAGAGGAGAGAGAGAGAGAGAGAGAGATTATTCGCATGACGGGCTATTGCCGCCAGTGAATGGTGTGTATGATTATGTGAAATACAATATCTATATCTAACCACATTTCCCTTATCAGTGTCATCTTGTCAAGAAGAAACAAGTTCTCTTTGTTTACAGGCTCTGTTGAAAAAAACAGCAACAGAATATTTGACAACTTCAACAGAAGTATATAAGAGAGAGAGAGAGAGAGAGAGAGAGAGAGAGAGAGAGAGACAGACAGACAGACAGACAGACAGACAGAGACAGAGAGACAGACACATAGACAGACAGAAACATATTAAAATTTGCATCAATATCATGAAAAAGAGAGAAGGAAAGAAAGAAACGTAGAAAGCCAAACACATTAAAGAAAAGGCGAACAGAGAAAGGCTACACTATTTTATTTGATGCTAAGGAATTAAGACAGACATATTGTTTACGACCGTCTAGGAATGATAATCTCAGCTGGGTGGAATTTCCTGTTCTGCCGAGTAATGATAATGCTTTGCATACTAACTTGTGTCAACAAACAGTGCTCCACAAAATTTGTTTTCATTGATATTCATATGCCAGTGATTAACTTAGTTTGTTAGAGCAGTAATCCGTGAGATACTTTTCCTGAAATCAGAATGATTATCACTTAAAAGATTTACATAACACAAGATGATAATAGTAAGTGTACTTTGTTTATGTGCGTTTGTTTATATGCTTATGACAGAAGATGATATAGTAATGTGTTTGCTAATGTGCATTTATTAATGTGCTTTTTAAGGGTTTGGATCATCTTTGTGGTCTATAATTGGCTAATTCAAAACTGACACCAGATTTTTTTTTTAAAGGAATGACTTTGTCAACTTCGAAATGTGTTGGAAAGTGACATTTCTCTAGGCGCAAAATTTAAGTTTCAGATCTGACCTGAGCCGAAAGTTTTAGAATTTTACCACCAGTTCCATCAAATCCACGATTCCCCGTCTTTTTTCAATGCAAGAAGGAACAGCGAACGTCAGTAACAGACAGTGAGGGCGCAGACAGTTGGGAATTAATATTTTTGGAATTGCGAAACACTGATAATTTTCCCATTGGTAATTTAGTAAGAGTATGGTTGTGTTTAATGGCACTTTCTGCCACAATCGCGAAATATTCATTGAGTTTGTTTGGTGTGACGTTGCTGATATGACTTTCTTAGATCTTTATGGTTTATTCGTCAGTCCATTTAGAGCTTTTCCAGCTGACGTCAAGCTTTGTTTGAAAGAAACCAGATCCTGGGATGATTTTTCTTTCCCGCAGCTTGTTTGATTGTTTTTTTTTTTCGTATTTCGCTTTTTTTGATTAATTCATCTGACTCCCTTCCTATCTCCAAAAGATTTTCACAAACGAATATGGCAGTATGTGTCTCCTTAATCATCCATTTAGGTTGAGTAGTGTTCTTCGTTGTACGGATTTTGTACGGAGCTTGTCTATCATAAACAGCACCGAACAATTTGCTTAATATAACTGTGCCATCGGAAAACGGGGAACAGAAGAGATGGGCATGAAAATGTGTTCCTTACATATGCTGCAGACGCTCTGCGGGTTCAGTGATTGTGACCTGTTTGGGGGACTTTAATTCCATGCTCCGCCAATGTGACACTGACTACAAAACTGGTCACTGTGTCCATTCACAGAAACATTTTGTTCCACGATGTTTTGTGAGTCAGTGACATAAATAATAAGACTTACGTTTCTCTGATGTTCTGCTGGTTCAGGTCACACGGGGTAGGAGTGTCCATAATCTCAGATAAATTGTATGAGGAAAACACATATCTTTCCATGACTGATGAGGCTTTAAAAACATCAATATTAAAGTGAAAAAGAAAAAAAAAAAAAAAAAAAGCCACCAAAACTTCAGAACATCTATCATGGCAGTGAATTTGTTCACCCATTTAGCATTTTCGGACGGGTTTCTGTAAACAGTTCCGACTGTAGTAGGTTGGGTTCTTTTCACCCTGATTTGCAGTTCAACTGAAATCGGTTTGAACATCTTCAAGGTGATGACAGCGGAGAGTGTTAATAGAGAAACATGAATGTTAAAAGGTATACCCTTACGCCTGAAAGGCATGAGGTCTTTTCGAACGATATTATGGTCAGAATAATACCATTGCTGCCAGTAACAATATCTGAGAGTCTGGGTTCTACAAAACCAGCGACATGAAATGTTTTGTCAGAGAGGAGAGAGGAGAGAGAGAGAGCAGCAGTGAGGGGGGGAAAGAGCAGGAGTGATAGAGGAAAGATACAGAGACAGAGAGACGCATAAAGAGTCTCTCTCACACACACACACACACACACACACACACACACACACGCACACACACGCGCGCGCGCCGAGATAATGACAGAGAGAAATATTAGTTGGGGAGGGGAGATAAGGGGGAATTAGGGCGTGTGTGTGTGTGTGTGTGTGTGTGTGTGTGTGTGTGTGTGTGTGTGTGTGTGTGAGACAGAGAGAGAGAGAGAGACAGACAGATAGACAAAGAGAGAGACAGACAGACCAGACAGATACAGACCGGACAAACAGACAGACAGACCAGACAGACAGACAGACAGACAGACAGAACAGAAACCCAACACCTTTCAAACAATAAACGGCGATATTGACCCGGCCCATCCTCTTCTTAACTCCCCCTCGTCATCTTTTTCCCTCACTCCTCCAGGCCCGCCTGCGCTGGCGCGCACACACACACACACACACACACACACACACAGACACTCTTCGTTCTCCTCCCGCCTCCTCACAGTCAGTCGATACGCCGGACACACAAAAACAGGAGAAGTTCATTCCCTTCTTCCTTCATCATTATCTCCCTTGATCCGACAGCGAGAGAGAGCGCCACCTGGCCAGATGGTCTAACGAAAGCGGGCCGGGGGAAGTGCGTTTAATTGCTGCGGCGGGTCCAAGCGGCTCAAGAGTCGAGCGTCAGCGAGCACCACACGGACAAGACCACGAAACATCGCGGCTGTTCGTGATTGGCCAGGGGTGGGGAAGCGGGAAAGATAATCCGCCATTTTCTTTTTTTTTTTTTTTCAGCTTCGGGCTTGGCAATGCAGGCCCGCAAGTCACGACTGGCGTGGCTTGTGATCGGCGGGCGATGGTTGGTTAAAGTGTTTGTGCTGTGATGTGTGTTCGTTTGTCCGCCTGTTCGCTCGCGAGTGTGGCATAGCAGGTCAAAAGAAGCCTGAACTCGGAGAGAGAGAGAGAGACATACGACGCGGCTCCCCCCTCTACTGCTACCGACAACAGTTGCCACAATACATGCAGACCTATGTCGGCCAGTATACCTTGTCCTTAAAGGCCTTCATCAAATTGGACGTGAATCTCACCTACGAAGGTGTGTTCGCGTGGTTTGACTCGCGGTCAGCATGATTATCAGCGCCTTTGGAAGAAGAGTCGCGTTGACGCCGCCGGACTGTGTGAAGTAAACTGCAATCATTCGGTAGTACACACACACAAACCTTCACGATTAGTTTCAAACGCCAAGAACATTCAAGTCAGCCAGAGAAACAGCAAGAGAGAATGGCCATTAGTAACTTAGCATGCAGACGTGCCTGATGTGTGAGAGGTGTGATACCAAATGAGGGGGTGGGGGAGGAGGGGGCGAGGGGGAAGGACGAAAAAGAAAGAAAGAAAAAAAAAAAAAGCAACAACAACAACAACGAGGGAAAAGAAGACAAAATGGAGATGAAAAGTTGGGTGACAAAACAAACAAACAAAAACCTGTAATAATTGACTGTGTTCACTTTCTTTCCCTGTCACCCGCCCTTTCACCCCTGCCCCCTCACACTTAGTGACCCCCTGGCAAAAAAAAAAAAAATTAGTAAATGTGTGTGTGTGTGTGTGTGTGTGTGTTTGTGTGTGTGTGTGTGTGTATGTGTGTGTGTGTGTGTGTATGTGTGTGTGTGTGTGTGTGTGTGTGTGTGTGTGTGTGTGTGTGTGTGATTCTAAAACACACAGACAAAAACAACAGAGACCCGTAAAGTATTCCCAATATTTCGACCTTACCAAGGACTTCCTCAGGGGACTTCCATGACAAGAATGGAGCCAGGTATCCAATCATCAACTCATCAAAACAAGTCAGGGATAGTCTCACTCTCTCATCCCTCATCCCCCAGCCTCCAGCCCCCACACACGCCTCCATCCCCCTCCACCCCCCCCCCCCCCCCACCACCACCCCCACCCACCAACTTCCACACGCCCCATCACATCTCAATAACCACGTATCGCCCATTCCCCCCCCCCCCCCCCCCCCACCTCCTAACACTTTCCACCCCGTTCACCCTTCGGATTCCCCCCCCCCCCCCCCCCACCACCTCCTCCGAAAGTCATTTTTGTCCATCTCTCCCAGTTTCATCCACACTCACAGCTTGATGTCCTGTGATTTGGCACTTTCCCGTTCTTTATCTGCTCTGTAACTAAAGTTCCCTGGCATGAGCTTCCTCCGCAGGTGAAATAGATTAGTAAAAAAAAACAAAACAAAAAAAAACGTGTCAATGCAATATATATATATATATATAAATATATAAATATATATATATATATATATATATATCCCCAACACAAACATAAAAACATGAACGTAAAAGCACATAATATGCAGCACAAACCTAAACACATAAACAAGCAAGCATATTATACATGCAAAAACAAAGATAGAAACATAACCATGCAAACATATATACATGCATGCAACACAAAACAGGACTCTTGTCATACTTGAAGACAACACGTAGCCATCAATAAGCCAAAGCCTGTCACGCTTTGACGAAAGGACACTAGCGAAACAAAGAAACTACCCCACAATGCTTGACAAAGCAAGAACAACATCAACAAAACTCCACCGTCCTATGTAAATAACATGTAA
>JADBJO010000561.1:519152-521652 GCA_016801955.1 Conus betulinus | reverse complement strand
ACTATGTGATATTAGACAAGTGTGTGTGTGTGTGGTGTGTGTGTGTGTGTGTGTGTGTGTGTGTGTGTGTGTTGGGTGTGTGTGTGTGTGTGTGTGTGCGTGCGTGTGTGTGTATGTGTGTGTGTGTGTGTGTGTGTGTGTGTGTGTGTGTGTGTGTGTGTATGTGTGTGTGTGCGCGCGCGCGTGTGTGCGTGTGTGTGTGTGTGTGTGTGTGTGTGTGTGCCACTTCAATGGCGATACTTCCACGCCACTCCTTGCTCCTCTCCAGCAATGCACACAACCTGCTCTGACAATCAGCAGCCCCAGCACTGCTAAGCCCAAGGTCGCCTGGAGGCAACTCACTAAAAGAGACACCGCACTGCTGCTGAGTCACTTTGTTGGGTCATTTGAACTGAAGGTGTACCCAAGGTCTGGGGGGGGGGGGGGGGGGGGGGGGGGAGAGCCTCACTCGCGCCGGCTCCGCAACTAAGCAATTATTGTCGTCTGTAGGGGCTTAGTAGGTGGTGTCCTGCATATGTTAGATCAGAACAGGCGCCACTGAACACCACTGAAGTGACTCGGCAGCAGTGCAGTGTCTCCTCCGGTGGGTTGCCTCTTGACGACTTGACATTGACCGCTCCCTGTGGATTGCTGGTGCCGGGGCTGCGGCGGGGCCGACCGGGCTGTGGCTGTGGACGGGGTGTCGGAATGAGCGGCGTGGGTGCGCTGCCTCTGAGGTGGCGCAGAGGACAGCAAAAAAAAAAAAAAAAAAAAAGTTTCCCTACTTGTGCTTTAATTAAAGAACAATGAAGTTCTAGGTACACACAACTTTAACCCTTTCGTCACCGGATGTACAAAGGCTCGTTATATCACAGCACTGTGAGCTCTCACAACCACTCGCTTCGGATGCCCGTGACGAAATCACTTTTGACGAAGTTCTGTCTGTGCTGTAAAAAAAAAAAAAAAAAAAAAGGAAGACAACTGGTTGTAGCACATGCTATCTCTTCTTCCACAATGTTCCAAGACCTATCAGTCTGACCGTATTAACATTCATGAATCAGTGCTGAATATCATAATTATGGTAATGCTGAGACTAGCTGCGGCAGTTTTTTTTTTTTTTTTTTCTTTCTCCTACGTTTTGCTATCGATTGCCATGTTGAAGTTGAAACAGCACGGAGAGAATCTTTACTCACAAGAGAACCTAGCAAAGATAAACGAAAAAAAAAAGGAAAATGTTCCATGATAAATGTATTTAAAGGGGTAGCTCGCTGGTGTATAAACCAAATACTGACGAAAACAAAAACATTCCAGTGACGTAAGTCTTGGAACGGAAAGAGTCTGCATTCACAGGAAAATTTATTGTCAAACAAAGAAAATTTGTTTCAGGGAATAAAAAAATATTCAATGGTGGAGAGAGGCGGGGGGGGGGGGGGGGGGGGGGGGGTGGAAGGGGGTTAGGGTGATCTTTATTAGTAGTACAGACAAAGACAGATATTTTTTATAATTCAATCTTCATTTACAGAAAAGTCTAGTACAGACTAAAAAAGACGTTTGTTCCAGAGAAAAAAAGTAAACAGAAGGTAAACATATATACAAGTGTTTCAGAAATACAGGTCTGTAATAACAGTGGGAATGTTACTTCAAAAGTAAGTCTAATGTAGATAAAGACAGGATGTTCTAGAAATAAAAGCTTTTAAAGTGATAGGAAGTGGTTGTTGTCAGCTAAACCTAGTGTGCACAGAGACACAAATGTTCCGAAAATGTGTCTTTAAAGGAAGATAAGGTATTCGTATGAGAGACAATCTAGAATAGACAAAGACACGAGTGTTAAACAAACATATCTTTAAAGGATGAGCAAGTGTTTGTGTGAGAGACAAATTTAAGATAGCCAAAGACACAAATGTTCCAAAAATACGTCTTTAAAGGAAGCCCAAGTGTTTTTCTGAAAGACAACTCTAATATAGACAATGACACAAATGTTCTAAAAAAAGTAATAATGATTTTTTAACCCAAGAAATGCCTTCCTTGAAAGACATCAAGGAAGATCAGGTGCTTGTAGAGAGACGAATGTAATACAGACAAAAACACAAATGTTCTAGAAAAAATACCAGATATAAAGGGAGAGGTATTGTTTATCCAAAGGTAAAGTTGGTATAGACAAAAACAAATGTTCCCAAAACACAAGTCTTTTAAAAGAGCGAGTGTTAACTGAGGGGTAAATCCAGTATAGACAAAGACACTCATTTAAAAAAAAAAATACATGCCTTTAAAGGGAGAGCAAGTGTTTATTGAGGGGTAATCAAGGATAGACAAAGACACAAATGTTGCAAGAATACACGTCTTTAATGAAAGAGATAGTGTTTGTAGACAGATAAATCTAGTCTAGACAAAGACACAAGCGTTGCAAGAATACAACTCTTTGACGGAAGAGGTAGTGTTTGTAGACAGATAAATCTAATATAGACACAGACACAAATTTTCGAAGAATACGAAATTTTGATGAAAGAGTTAGTGTTTGCAG
>JADBJO010000561.1:504152-514152 GCA_016801955.1 Conus betulinus | reverse complement strand
GGTTTCCCTCTCCCGCTCTTTAAGCTGGCTCAGAGAGAGAGAGAGAGAGAGAGAGAGAGAGAGAGAGAGAGAGAGAGAGAGAGAGACAGAGAGAGAGAGAGAGAGAGAGAGAGAGAGAGACAGAGACAGAGGAGAGAGGAGAGAGAGAGAGAGAGAGACCACGCTTCCTTCCATGAGATATTAGACAACTAAATCCCACCCGAGCTAACGAAGTACAACACCCCCACCCTCACCCCCATTCTACGCCCGTCCCCCTGCCCTACCCCATTCCATGCCTCACTCACTCACCCCCCCTCCCCCCCCCCCCCCCCCCCCCCCCCCCCCCCCCCCCCACCCCCCCCACCTCCTTCCCCGTCTCCCACTCTCTAACGATTAACGAGGTACTTTGTGTCTCAATACATAGGATTATAACAGTTTCGTCTGAAGTAAGAAATGGCACGATATGTCTTTGTCTTTTTTTTTTATGTTTTAAAACTTTCTTTCTGTCTTTTCTTTCTTTAAAATGGAGGAGCAGGGTGTACAAATAGAATCGTCAAGCCATACTGAAACTGTTCTCTCTTCACCTTTTTTTTTTTTTCTTTTTTTTTTTTTTTTTTTACAAAACGGGTCGATAAAGACGTCTGAAGACGTAACAATGCTGAATGGATTGAATCATTATGTTTAATGATAACATTGTTCATGGGCGGAAGAGGAAAGAGTAGAACAGAGATGTTCATCGTGATGATGGCGATGGGAATAAAATAAATTGACTGAATTAATGGATAGAGATGAAATGTTTCTCACACACACACACACACACACACACACACACACACACCACACACACACACACACACACACACACACCATTCACGCAATGAATAAATGGGGTGAATCAGTCAATGTATCCCGTCTGTGAAGCACGAGTAGATCAATTTTATCGATCATATTCTTCTCTTAGGTTGTCAACGTCGTGCTGTTCTCATCAAAGTCATCGTCGTCATCATCACTATTGCATGCCCCTCCATCCCCTCCATTCCCTAAAGAAAACGATATTCCATAAGATAAGAAACAGTTTGTGACCTCGTTCAAAACGACCCAAGTTTGTTGATGCACTTTATGATTAAACAAAGGTTAGAAATTAAAAGGCAAAATATGAACGATCTCGACAGCAAAATGAATAAAAAATCGTCTTGCATACATTTGTGTGTTTGTGTGTGTGTGTGTGTGTGTGTGTGTGTGTGTATATATGTTATATATATATATATATATATATATATATATATATATATATATATATAGAATACTGCTAAAACGCCTAATAAAATTCTCAAAAAGTGCTCAACCCTTGGGGAGCAACATCTGTTAAAAATAGGATGATAAAAAGGTTAGTTTAAAAAAATATCCTTTATCAACGCAATATAATATATATATATACATATATATATATATATATATATATATATATATATATATATTGGTCCCTGATTGTGTAATAAGTGTTATCTCTCTCTCTCTCTCTCTCTCTCTCTCTCTCTCTCTCTCTCTCTCTCTGTAAGATTCTTCTCATGTTTCCAGTAACCAACCTGGTATCCCTCAACATCACACCCCTCTTATTCCCTTCTCCCTTCATCTCCACCTCAGTCCTCCCTTCTTTCGCCATTTCAACCACCGCCCCCACCCCCACCCCATCCAACCCTCAATGAGATTCAGTTGAATGTATTGCCCGCACTTACTTTAAAAAAAAAAAAAAAAAAAAAAAAGAAGAAGAAGAAGAAAAGAAGAAAAAAAAAAAAAAACGACATGAACTTTCAAAAACAGGAGGGGGGGGGGGGGGGGGTGAGTCTAAAAAAACCGCAAAGAGCCGTCTTTTAACCCGAAACAACGGGCGGAGCTTAGCAACCGTTTCGTCATCGACCCTTCCTCCAATCAATAAGCCAGAAAGGCGCGCGCCACGGGTCTTTTATTGACTCCGGCCGTGAAAGAGTGGCCGGGTGGGGCCACAAGATCCCCGGATGAGCACGCTCTCTGACGTGTGACGTCACGACTCGTTGGGGGGCGAGCGGGATGCTCGCCATCTAATGGCGCTTCTAAGCAGGGGGACTATTGAAAACACCTGTTTTCAAGAAGTGGTGAGGAGACGGATGGTCCGGAAAACGAGCAGGCTTTATAAAGGGCGATCACCCACACTGATGCGGCCGACGGAGATATAAAGTCGAAGATGGTCGGTATAGCATGGTTGAAACGGATGTGTTCGGAGGAAAGAAGAAAGCTACTTTTATTCAGTTGAGTTTGTTGGTGATATTCTTGTCATAGGCTTCACAAGCGGCCCAAGTGAAATTAATCAAAATCACTTTACTCTCGCTATTCAGCATGGACATGTATTACTTCGGTGTCAAATTCAAAATGAATGGATAGCTCAGTCTTCCCCACAAGTCTAGCATAAAGAATCGCATTTTTTTTTTCAGTATAGAATTCACACTTGGAGAGAGAACGTAAATAGACGTCAGAAACTTTTTTACAAATTCAAATCAGCAATTTGATTTGTGTTCCAGAAATCTACGTTGGTGAATTACTTTTTTTTTCCTTTTTTTTTTTTTTTTTTAAATTTTTGGAAAGGGGGGGGGGGGGGGGGGGGGGGGGGGGGGTCAGTAAGAACCCGATTCCTAAATTCAAAATAAATATGAAATAAAACCACCCTTTTTTTCAGAGTCGAAGAATCACTCGAAGGATTTAAAAGTGAAAAATAAAACAGAAATAAGACAACGAAAATCCCGCATCCTAGATAGGATCGATGTAACTGCGGAAACAAACCAAAAACAAACAAAACAAAAAAAAAAAAAGAGAAGAAGAAGAAGAAGAAGGAGGAAAGAAATCATCTAAGTCTACTACGATCTCAGATTCCTGTGGTCTACTTGGAAAAAAGAAAAAAAAAAAAAAAAAAAAAAAGAAAAAGGAAGACTCCGCGGGAGAGAAAAAAGGTCTCTAGTTTTCGTTTTTCTTTTTCTGTTTTTTTTTATTTTTTTTTTTCGTAAATGAACTAAAATAAGGCATACACTAAGTGATTCCTGCGTCCGATTACTACAATTGACATTAAGCTCGTGGTCGCTCCGCGAGACATTATTACATCATCATTTCCTTTTGTGTGTGCGTGTATCATCTTCTGACGATGGGTAAGATGTAATGATATACAGCTTTTAAAGATAACTCTCTCTCTCTCTCTCTCTCTCTCTCTCTCCCTCTCCTCTCTCTCTCTCTCTCTCTCTCTCTCTCTCAGCTGTTTGTGTATACTATCTTAATTAAGTTTGAATGGTCGGAGGGAATGAGCAAATGTCACAATCTTATTCATTTATTTATTTTCTTTCTCCTTTTTTTTTTCTCTAGTTCGTATCACGTTTTACTTTCTTCTCCTCCCCCTCCTCCTCCTCCTCCTCCTCCTCCTCCTCCTCCTCCTCCTCCTCCTCCTCCTCCTCCTTCTTCTTCTTTCTTCTTCTCACCGTCCCCCTCTTCTTTTGTTTTTGTTTTTGCGTCTTTTTCTTGTTCTTTCTCTGCAAATCAGTGATTTGTTGTTTTTTGTGGTGGTTGTTTCTGTCACTGGTGGTGATAATGTTGTTGTTGTTGTTGTTGTTGTTGTTCGGCCATGTGCGTGTGCAGATTATTGCCGTTTCTTCTGCTCATTCTGCTGCCGCGCCTGTTGAGAATCATAACGATGGAAGTAAAGACGAGGGAGAGAGAAGAAAGAGGAGGAGGGGGGGAAATGTCATTGACGTTAGTGTTGTCATTGCTGCTCTGCTTTGATTGGTCATGGTGATGCATCGATCGAGAGGGTAACTACGATGACAATGACGACGGTGATGATTATGACAGTGGTGGTGGTGGGTGGTTGTTAAGGTGGTGGTGATATGCTGCAGATGATTTTAATTATGCTGCCAGACGGCTCCTTATTTCACTTCACATTTTCGCTCGCTTACAAAATCACACACACACACACACACACACACACACCAGAGAGACAGGAGAGAGAGACAGAGAGAGAGAGAGAGAGAGAGAGAGAGACAGACAGACAGACAGACAGACAGACAGACAGACACACACACACACACACACACACACACACACACACACTCTCTCTCTCTCTCTCTCACACACACACACACACACACACACACACACACACACTCCCCACCGTTCTGGGTGGCTGGCTATGTTCAGGTCGCACGCTGCCCGTGCCCGTGTCATGACAAGAGTTACGGCAAGCATTACGGGGTGTACTGCTGTGACGGGTGCAGCTGCTTCTTTAAACGTAGCATCCGGAAAAAACATCGCCTACACCTGTATAGGTAAGTGTCGAGATGATTGTGTACCACAGGGAGAAAGAGCGGGAGTGGGGGTGGGGTGGGGGTGGGGTGTTGAGAAAACGGGGGAGGGATGGGGGAGAGCAATAGAGGGCAAAGAAGAGAGAAAAAAAAGGGAGATGCAGATGCAGATGTTTATTCGTAAAGGCCATAGCCCGTTAGAAGGGGGTAAATAAATGACAAATCGCGCTATTCATCAATGCAAAATTAAATTGACAAACTTAACGTTTGTTATCTTAACACATCATTTCGCATTCTGAAAGCTTTAAACAAATAAAAAAAAGCGAACTGTTTGGTAGTGTTTTCATTCGATGATACCATTAACATAATGAGTTTGAAGAAACAAGGTTTTCTTAGATACTTAAGTGGGATTAATTGCTGTCTGATAACTTGTAGTCCAGGACAAGACAGAACAACATGAACTTCATTTTCATCATCTTCATGACAGAGCGGACATGTAAAATTACGATCAATAAAAGGCCGATAACGGTTAGAATGTACACAGATATCCGATACACCAAATCTAAATTTTAGTGACAATATATGTTTAGAAAATCACAATGCCACTCTTCTAATTTTCGGCCACGTGGCCTTTTTCAAGAAAAAAAAAAAAAAAAAAAAACAATACAACTACGTGATGTCTATCTTTGGCAACTGGTCTGGTCAGAGCAAACATCACATTATGTTTTTTGTTTTTTTTTTTCTTCCCTTGGGAGGACTGTTGCTTTGTGATTTTCTAACATGTTTTCTTTCCTTTGGATTTGTCTGTTAATTTGCATTGATAAAGTACTTTGGAATACAGTGTGCAGGATTTAACACTCTGTAAACATCCAATCGGCGACTGTCCTCGATATGAGAATTCCATCTCTGCCAGTTACAGTCAATTAACCGTTGACGGAACATAGAAATAAAACTATTTATGTCATCTACACCTTGATTCTCCCATACAAAGCCAAACGCAGATTCGTATAGTTTTAACCTCACTTTAGAGGCCCAATTACTCTTACCCCTAGCATCTAGCTGTACTAACTTTTTATATGCTTTATGTGGTAGTCTACTAGGTGCCATCCGGGTTATTTTTCTCTTTGTACGAGATAAAGAGAGAGGGGGGGGGGGCGGAGGGGGGGGAGGGAGAGGAGAGAGAGAGAGAGAGAGAGAGAGAGAGAGGAGAGAGTGGTGGTGGAACCAGCGAGTGATGTTTTTCATTATTATTGAGGAAAAACAAACCAAGTAGGAAACAGGGGCTTTTTTTTTTTTGTTATATCCGACCTTTAGAAGAAAAGATAAGAATAACAAAAGCAGAATGACAATTTGTACATTGATATCAAAGTGCAGAATACGCTCCCGAAAATTCAACAGTGCAAGGAAACAAAGCACTAACAAAGCAAATTTCGGAACAACAAGATGCAAAGTATATAAACGTACTCCCAGTTTATCTGGAATACAAGTCCTTTCTGAGATATTCCATAAAAAAGAAAAAAACCGTTTTGGGCCGTTTATAGCCCTTAGTAACCGCTATTCTGGTAGAATAAAACATCAGGCATCATCCGTGACCCATAATGAACATACGTACAAGTTTTCAGAAAGATCGGCCCAGTGGAGCGAGTGGAACACATTTTGACCACGGACAGACAGACACACATACACAGACACACAGACACACAGACAAACAGACAGCATTTCTTCGTTCCCATTGTAAAGTACTCCCTGTTCTGTAAGAACTGGGAGTACAAAAACATAATGAGAGAAATTCAACATATACAAAACAGAGAAAGAGGGGGGTGGATGGATGAAGGGGGTATGGAGATGGGGGGGGGGGGGGGGGGGGGGGGGGGGGGGGGGGGGGGGGGGGGGCGGCAACGGGAGGAAATCTTTCTTTTAAAAGGCGAAGAGGGAAAAGAGAAAGAAAGGATATACTACATGAAAACATGAACATCATTTGGAAAAAAAAAAAAAAAAAAAAAAACATTCTTGCGTTGTAATGTACACAAATAAATAACACACTGGAACACGACACAAACCCATCTTATACAAGTAAAATTGAAACATTGAATTAGAATAACATAGGGTATAGACAGACAGATAGATAGATAGATAGATAGATAGATAGATAGATAGATAGATAGATTAGAGAGATAGATAGAGATAGATAGATAGATAGATAGATAGATAGAGAGAGAGAGAGAGAGAGAGAGAGAGAGAGAGAGAGAGAGAGAGAGAGTTTTCACTTCATCGTATTATATATATATTATATATATTATATTATATTATATTATATTATATTATATTATATTATGTTATTGTGTTACGTCACGTCACGTCACGTCATGTCATGTCACATTATATTATTATATTATATTATATTATATTATATTATATTATATATTATATTATATTATATTATATTATTTATATCATATTTTTTCAACTGGGAAAGTCCTTCTTGCCTAATAATTATCAGTAAGTTCTTTCTTTAATTAGTTACAGTGACGTCCACATGAAAACATATATCAATCTGAGGCCCTATTAAATCACCGAACTGTCTTGATGTGAAACGAGATGCAAAGCATATAAACATACTTCCAGTTTGTCTGGAATACAAGTACTTTCTGAAGTATTCCATAAAGAAAAAAACCCGTTTTGGGCCCGTCATAGCCCCTAGTAAAGGCTATTCTGGTAAATTAAAACATCGGACATCGTCCGTGACCGATAATAAACATACGTACACATTTTCAGAAAGATCGGCCCATAAGTTTTGTCTGGAGCGAGTGGAACACATTTTGACCATGGACAGACACACAGACAGACAGACACACAGACAATATTTCTTCGTTCCTATTGTAAAGTACTCCCAGTTCTATAAGAACTTCGGAGTACAAAAAGATCTATTCTGAGAAGAACTAACATGATTTTGTGGTATTGCGATTCTCGTAATTAAACTGTGGGGCATATTCCTGAGAAATTTTGAAAGCAAAGACTGCCTAATTAATGTTAATGTCATTCTTTATGGAAGACTACCTAACACTCCAAAATCAGAATGACACAAAACTGACGATTTAAATTCTGTTTATTTCAGAGCTCGTCTTTTACAACAAAATAGTGATTTCCGGACATGCTCACCAACTGACTCTCAAATGGTGGAAGTGTAGTTTACATGAGTTTTAAATGTAAGTTTCCATGAGGTTCAATGTCAGTTTACATGAGATTCAATGTAAGTTCACAAAAGATTCAATGTAACTTTACATGAGATGTCCATGTTACTTTACATGAGAGATTCAATGTAAGTTTACATGAGCTTCAATGAAAGTTTGCTCGAGATTCAATGTCAGTTTACATGAGGTTCAATGTCAGTTTAAATGAGATTCGGGTGTAAGTTTACATGAGTTTCTATGTAAGTTGACATGAGTTTCTATGTCAGTTCACGTGTTTCTATGTAAAATTACACGACTTCCAATGTCAGTTTACATGAGATTTAATGTCAGTTTACATGAGATTCAGTGTCAGATTACATGAGGTTCAACGTCAGTTTACATGAGATTCAAGGTCAGTTTACATGAGATTCAAAAGTTTTACATGAGATTCGATTTCAGTTTACATGAAAATTCAACGTAAGTTTACATGAGATTAAATGTCACTTAACATGAGATTCCCTGTAGGTTTACATAAGTTTCTATGTAAATTTACGTGAGGTTGTATGTCAGTTTACATGACTTTCTATGTAAATGTACATGAGTTTCAATGTCAATTTCCATTAAATTCAATGTCAGTTTACATGAGATTCAATGAAACTGTACATGAGTCTCTATGTAAGTGTACATCAGATTCAAGGTCAGAATAGAGATGAAAAGTTTTACATGCGATTCAACGTAAGTTTACATGAAATGCAATGTAAGTTTACATGAGATTCAATGTAAGTTTACATGAAATTTCAATGTAAGTTTACATGAGATTCAATGTAAGTTTACATGAGTTTCTATGTAAGTTTACATCAGACTCAATGTCAGTTTACATCAGGTTCAATGTCAGTTTTACATGAGGTTCAATGTCAGTTTACATGAGGTTCAATGTAAGTTTACATGAGATTCAATGTAAGTTTACATGCGGTTCAATGTCAGTTTACATGAAGTTCAATGTCAGTTTACAATGAGGTTCAATGAAACTTTACCTGAGTTCCAATGAAACTTTACATGAGATTCAACGGTAGTTTACATAAGATTGAATGTAAGTTTACGTGAGATTCAATGTAAGTTTACAAGGTTTTCAATGAAAATTTACATGAATTTCAACATAAGTTTACATGAATTTCAATGAAAGTTTACATGAGATTCAATGTAAGTTTACATGAGAATCAATGAAAGCTTACATGAAATTCAATGAAATGATTACATGGGATTCAATGCAAGTTTTGCATGAGATTCAATGAAAGTTTACATGAGATTCAAAGTAAGTTTTTACATGAGATTCAATCTAAGTTTACGTGAGGTTCAATGAAAGTTTACATGAGTTTCACTGTAAGTTTACATGAGTTTCTATGTAAATTACATGAGATCCAAGAGAAGCATGGAAAATTTATTTCGGGAGAGTGGATTGTTTGATGAAGCGTATATTTTCAACATTAGACAGTTGCACACAAGCTTTGGACATGATAAAACCACGATGAACAATCAATTATCTATAACTGCTTTGTGGCAGTGAATCTCTTCAACATTTTTTGTCATTAATGTACGTGGATCGGAAAAACGGGTAAAGTTTTTCTTTATGTTTGTGTCCCGTAATTATAAACATGTGTTTGGTTTTGTTTGCGTTGAAATGTGTTCCATTCATTTGGGACCGTTCGTTTGACTGATTAATATTTTCTTGCAATACAAACACCACCGTCGTCAACTTTAATAAAAGTAGGCTGTGTTGCCTGCGAACAAGCCACAGAATGATGGTAAGAATAAAGGTTGACCATTACTATATATTGAGAGGAGAATATGTCCAACTTCAGAGGCTTGAAGAACGTCATATTTGACGGGTAAAGATAGAGGTCCGTTATTGAAAAACAAGCTGATTTTTCAAGTGTTAGAATGATGACATGAATTCTGTTATATTGTTTGACAGACCATATAATCTTTTTTTTTTTTTTTTTAGAAGGTGTAAACCATAGTTATTCATATCGAAAGCCTTAGCAAAGTCCACGAATGAAACACCGATAAGCTTGTCATCGTTTATATTTGATAGTCATATATCAATTAGATTGTTCAGTGCCGTGCAGCTAGAGCGGTATTTCCTAACCAAACTAATTTCAGTTAAGCAAATCAGACTTGTCAGATGTCTGGGTATGTATTTTCATGTGTGTTCTTCTAACGGTTCCGACAGTCGTGACAGGTTATAACTTTAGAATATTTGAAAGCTCTAGGAAGCTGGATTTTTTTAGCGTAGCGTAGATGGTGATTGTAAGTGACTGTTTCAGAAATTTCCGGAACAGTGAAATTTAGAATTGTGATCAGCGCAGTGTCATCCACCCCCATGAGAACTCGTTTCTTGTGAATAAATCAGACAATTGTGTTCTTCATGGATAGGCATTACAGGGATGTCCGGTGTGTATTGGTAGAATCACAGAAATCTTTTTAAACACCTGGGTTATGTTAGACAGATCGGTCAGACTTGATTGGTGGTTCAGC
>JADBJO010000561.1:499152-501652 GCA_016801955.1 Conus betulinus | reverse complement strand
AGGACGGAAGGAAGGAAGGAAAGGAAGGAAGGAAGGAAGGAGGAAGAAGAAAGAAAGGAAGGAAAGGACGGAAGGAAGGAAGGAAGAAAGGAAAAGAAAGAAAGGAAAGAAAGAAAGGAAGGAAGGAAAGAAAGAAAGGGAAGGAAGAAAAGGAAAGGAAGGAAGAAGGGAGAAAGGAAGAAAGGAAGGAAGGAAGGAAGGAAGGAAGGACGGAAGGAAGGAAGAAGGAAAGAAAGGAAGAGGGAAGGAAGGAAAGGAAGAAGAGGAAGGGAAAAGGAAGGAAGGTAAGGAAGAAAGAAAAGAAAGGAAAGGAAGGAAGGAAGAAAGAAGGAAGGAAGAGAAGGAAGAAAGAAAGAAGGAAGGAAGGAAGGGAAGAAAGGAAGAAAAAAGAAGGACAGAAAGAACCTAATAAAGAAAGGAAGGGGGAAGGAAAGAAAAGTTGGAAAAAAAGTCGGCATGGTTAAGAAAAGAAAAGAAAGAAAAAAAAACAGAAGAAAAATAAGAAGGAAGTCGGCCACTGAAAAAAAGTAGAAAATAAAAATTAAAAAACGAAAGTAAGAAAGAAGGCATGCTAGCAAACAAGGAAAAAAATAGAAAAAAGAAATTAGGGGGGAAAAACTGCTAGCAAAGACAGATAAAGTCAAAAAGAAAGTAAGACGGAAAATCGACTGGTAAAAAGACAAGAAAAAAAAAAAAAAAAAAAAAAAAAGAAAAAAAAAAAAAAAAAAAAAAAAAAAAAAAAAAAAAAAAAAGCGAAAAAAAAAAAAAGACGGAAAGAAGGCGGTTAGTGAAAAAAAAAGGAAAAACACAAATAGCAAGAAACAACAAAGAACAAAGGCGTTCATCAAAGAGGGAAAAGCGAAAAGAAAAATAACAAGAAAGGCTGCCCATAGGTAGGATTAACCAAAAATGTAAGAAAGGAAGCAACTAGTAAATGAACAAAATCTAAGAGAAAGTTAGAAAGAAATCGGCTAGTAAAGAATGAAAAAAAAAAACCCAAGAAACAGAAAGTAAGAAAGAAGGCTGTCATGAAAAAAAAAAAAAAAAAGTAAGAAAGGAAGTGGTCATTAAATGAACAAAATCAAAGGGAAAGTTAGAAGGAAATTGGCTAGTAAAGAAGGAAAAAACAAAAACAAACCACCAAAAAAAAAAAGTAAAAATGAAAACACAAAATGAAATTTGAGAAAGTAAGGCTGTCATGAAAAAGGAAAACCCCAAAAAAAGTGAGAGAGGAAGCCACCATGAAATGAACAACATCAAAGAGAAAGTTAGAAAGAAATCGACTGGTAAAGAATGAAGAAGAAAGAAAAAAAAAAAAAAAAAAAAAAGAAATTGAGAAAGTAGGCTGTCGAGAAAAAGGAAAACCAGAACAGTTAGAAGGAAAAAGCGGTCACTCAAAATGAGCAAAACCAAAGAGAAAGTTAGAAAGAAATCGGCTAGGAAAGAAGTGGAAAACGAAAAGGAAGTAAGAGAAAGAAGGCTGTCAGTGAAGAAGGAAACAAAACAAAACAAAACGAAAGTAAGAAAGGAAACGGTCAGTAAAAGGAATAAAACGAGGAGAAAGTTGGCAATAAGACAGCCAGTAAAGAAGAAAAAAAAAAAAAGCTACAGAGAAAGCTGCCAGTAAAAAAAGAAAAGAAAGAAAGTTCAAACTGAAGGCACCTAGCAAAGAATAATAACAAAAAAAGACAAATTGAAGAACGCCTAAGGAAGAAGTAAAAACAAGAAGAGTGTAAAAAGAAGAGTGCTAGTAAACAAGACGGCTGCTTGTAAACCAGAAAAGTGCAAGAAAATGTAAGAAAGAAGACAGACAGCCAGTGAAAAGAAAAAAAAAAAAAAAAAAAAAAAAAAAAAAAAAAAAGGGGGGGGGGGGGGGGGGGGGGGGGGGGGGGGGGGGGGGGGGGGGGTAAGGAAGGGAAAGAAAATATAAGAAAGGAGGCGGTGTGTGACTGAAGGAAAATCCCGGGGGCTGAGGAGGGGTGGGGTGGGGGGGGGGGGGGGGGGGGGGGGGGGGGGGGGGGGGTTGCGAGACAATGATTCTTTATTTCATCATAACGTTAAAAGTGTTGGTTTAGTTGGGCCATTTTTCGTACTTGCCGTTACTATTCCGCGACGTTAGTACTAAATAATACAACGTGTGCATCAAAACAAGAATATACAGATAAACAACACATCAAACCAAATAAACACACAATAACCACCACCAACACCACCAAGAAGCAGGTACTGACGTCATCAGTGAAAATAAGCAAATGAAAACAAGCAGTTCAAAGTACAACAACAAAAAACATTGATAACACGAAAATAGTATATATGTGAAAATTATTAACGTAGAGAGACAAACGAACAAAACAAAGGGGAAAAAAAAAAAAAAAAGAAAAAAAAAAGTCATTCTCTGTCAAGTCACACTGTATCTGACGTGTTAGAAGAAAGAAAAAAAGAAATGGTAAGAAATCGTTAGTTGTACGCATAGATGTAAATAAACATCAGCAGATGGGAA
>JADBJO010000561.1:486652-489152 GCA_016801955.1 Conus betulinus | reverse complement strand
ATCATTTCATCTATTTTGGAGGATTTGCATCGATGGTATCATTCACAATCTTCGAATTCGTGACCCCCTCCCCCCCCCCCCCCCCCCCCCCCCCCCCCCCCCCCCCCCCCTCTTTGATTGACGTTAACATTCCAGGCCTTTGTACCCACCCGCGACCCTATCTTTGCGCCAGCTGGTATATCCCCTAAATAGTCCATTCCTTTGAGGTTAACTCGTCTGCTTAGAACCATCTGGCCTGCACTTTAATAGCCATATGAAAAAAAAAAGTGAGAATCAACCTTCAGACGCAATGAAAATTCGCATAACAATGTAAATGTGCCAGTCTATAAATACTCGACTACTTCCTTACGCAAGGCTTTGACCGCATTGATTTTTGGTGTGCAGCCTGCTGATGTTGGAATGAATGTTTGTTTGTTTGTGTTATTGGTTTCGTTTCGCTTCGTTGTGGGGTTTGTTTGGCTTTTTCTTCCCTTTGGGTGTGACTGCTTTCGTTTTTCTTGGCTTAACCTGTGTCGGTTTGGTCGGCCATGGGGGGGTTGACTGTCGTGGTTTGGCAGCTTGGCTTCACATTGTTCGGACTGGATATGCTTGGTTTCGTGTTGATTTGGCTCGGCTTGGTTTGGCTGAGATTGGTTCGGTTTCGTTTGGTTTGGCTTGGTCTGGCATAGACTATAGTTCGACTTTTGCTGGTTTGGTTAGGTTTGGTTTGGTTTCGCTAGGTTTGGCTTTGGTTTTTGCTTATATTGGTTCGACTTTGACTGGCTTGGTTCGGTTTTGTTTGGTTTGGTTTGGTTTGGTTTGGCTTAGATTAGTTCGACTTTTGTTGGCTTGGTTTGGTTTGGTTTCGTTTCGTTTCGCTCGGTTTGGCTTTGTTCTTTGCTTATTTTGGCTGGTTTGGTTTGGTTTCGCTTGACTTGCTAGGCTTCTCTTGGCTTGAACTGGTTTGGCCTGGACTGATTTGGCTTGGCTTAGAATGGCTGGCTTATTTGGCTCGGTTTAGGATGGCTGGGCTTATTTGGCTTGGCTTAGAATGACTGGCTTATTTGGCTCTGTTTAGAATGGCTGGACTTATTTGGCTTAGGTTAGAATAGCTGGGCTTATTGGCTTGGCTTAGGACGGCTGGGCTTATTTGGCTTGGCTTAGGATGGCTGGGTTTGGCCCGTAATGGTGCAGGTTTTGTTTTGGAGTGATCAACGGACAGAGAATGATAGTGGTGCATCTAGCGACGGAACCAAAGCCCAGTGAAGGGTTCAGGTGTCTTGCAGGGTGATAAAGGGTCGGATGTTAGGGCAGAATCCCCTGGACTCCAGGTTAGAGGTCTCCTGCACAGGCGGTTGATATGCTTCTCCATGGACCAGAGATCAAGTCTGCTGAAGAAGTGTAGGTGACGTGTTTGGCTACCATTCTGTAATTGATTTTTTTTTTTTGTTTGGTTTGTTGGTTTGTTTGTGCTTTTTTTTTCTCTCTTTTTTACCTTTTCTTTCTTTCTGCTTCTTTTTCTTTTTTAATTTTTTTGTGTGTGTGTGTTTTTTTTTTTTCAACTTTTTTGTTCTTCATGAAACCTCTTTCCCTTCTGCAGTATACTTCTGTGGTTCTTTTTGATCAAAAGAAATTTTTTAATGGATCTCAGGGATGAGGGCGCACGCGCGTACGTGTTGGTGTGTAATGTATGTATGTGTGTATGTATGTGGGTATGTGGGTATGTGCACGTGTTTGTGTGTTTGCATGCGTGCACACGTGTTGTGTGTATGTGTGTGTGTGTGTGTGTGTGTGTGTGCGTGTGCGTGCGTGTGTGTGTGTGTGTGCGTGTGCGTGTGCGTGTGCGTGTGTGTGTGTGTGTAATTGCGTAATTGCGTCTCCTTTCTTCTCTCTCTCTCTCCTCTCTCTCTCTCTCTCTCCTCTCTCTCTCTCTCTCTGTATGTTTATGCTAGCGTGCGTGAACTCTGTGCGTCTGTCTGTCTGTCTGTCTGTCTGTCTGTCTGTCTCTCTCTCTCTTGTGTTCTGTCTGTGTGTCTGTGGTCTCTCTCTCCTCTCTCTCTCTCTCTCTGAGTGAGTTGAGAGATGAGAGAGAGAGAGAGACGAGAGAGAGAGAGAGAGAGAGAGAGAGAGATGATTCGCTAGTCTCTGCAGATGAATGAATGTCTGAGAGAGAGAGAGAGAGAGAGAGAGAGAGAGAGAGAGAGAGAGAGAGAGAGAGAGAGAGAGAGAGAATCGAAGTAAACTGATTGAACCAACTAGAGCTGTTATTCAATCAATTTCACGACAAGAACAACAACAACAACAACAACAACAACAACAAAATACCTCACCACCATTTTTACTAGTCACAAAAACATCGTCCATCTAATCATCAGCAACATCATCACCACCACCGACATCATCATCATCATCATCATCATCATCCATCATCAACATCATCATCATCATCATCAACCACATTAAAGCTTTCTTTCTTCAGCATCAAAACTGAGCCGGCTCTTCCTTGCAGAGCTCTGACAAT
>JADBJO010000561.1:479152-481652 GCA_016801955.1 Conus betulinus | reverse complement strand
AGGAGTTGGCTTTTTTGACGTTAGTACGCTCCCTCCTATAGCACACAACGTGTACTGTAGTTGTGATTTGTCCCACTGGCTTTGAAGAAGGAAAAGGATGTCGTAGTTGATGGGCACGGACAGAGCGAAGCTCGTGACGGACATTTATTTATAGCGCAGCGCTGGCCTGGGGCTCTGCGCACACACACATCTCTCTCTCTCTCTCTCCTCTCTCTCTCTCTCTCTCTCTCTCTCTCTCTCTCTCTCTCTCTCTCTCTCTCTCTGTGTGTTTAGGACATGGTACTCGTTTGAGACCATCGCAGAGGTAACCTTGTGGATATGCATTTTTCCCCCTCTATTGTTTTTTGGTGTTTGTTGTTGTTGTTGTTGTTGTTTTTAATCGTTTTGAGCATGAATAATTTAGTGTGAATTTCAGAGTGGTAAGGGATCAGATCTCTGTCTGCTTGAATGTAGAACTGACTACAGACTCTGTGTGTGTGTGTGTGTGTGTGTGTGTGTGTGTGTGTGTGTGTGTGTATTCGTCTGTCTGTCTGTCTGTCTGTCTGTCTGTCTCTCTCTCTCTCTCTCTCTCCTCTCTCTCTTCTCTCTCTCTCTCTCCTCTCTCTCTCTCTCTCTCTCTCTCTCTCTGTGTATCTCTCTCTGTCTGTGTATTCTGTCTGTCTGTCTGTCTGCCTCTGTCTCCTCTCTCTCTCTCTCTCTCTCTCTCTCTCTCTCTCTGTGTGTGTGTGTGTGTGTGTGTGTGTGTGTGTGTGTGTGTGTGTGTGTGTGTGTGTGTGTGTGAGAGTGCGTGCGGACTCTATACGTGCATGTGTGTGTGTGCGTGCGCGCGCGCATGTGTGTGTGTGTATGTTTGCGTGCGTGCGTGTGTGCCTGTGTGTGTGTGCGTGCGTGCATGCGTGTGCGTGCGAGCGTGTGTGTTTGTGTATGCTCTTGTTTCCTCTCTTCCTGGTGAGGATATTTTTCCGCTAAAACTGTAATGTCCCCAGAAGGTGTCATGTCTTTAGAGAGTTTGCTAAAGAACACGAAGGACCGCGAAGTACATACAACTTGGCTATACCCAATTCATCCCCTGGAATCGGCACATGCAGGAACTAAGGTTCAGTGTTCACGATAAAAAGGCAAAGGTCGAAACGTTTTCATTTTTCTCTTTCCCCATGCATCGACGAAATGAAGTCAGCTTCTACAATTTTGACTTCGTGTAACCTTGTGGTGCTCTGACCAAAAAAAAAAAAAAAAAAAAAAAAAAAAGTCATAGGAGAAGGGAAGTTCGTGTCCTTCTTCATTGAAGCAAACCGCTTTTTTTTTTTTTTCTGACGTAACTGTTTTCCCCTACGTCTGAAAGTTATTACCGATGTCAACAGACATACCACACGGGCTCTGCGTCCCAGCTGCAAAGAAATCAATACGTTTGGACTAATCACGCAGCTGTACTTTATTGATAAACAGAAAGGACAGAGATCGAACAGAAATCAATGAAGTTTCAACAATCTAAACAAATTTGAAAAGTGAGTGATAAAGCATCACTACCAAAAAAAAAAAAAAAAAAAAAACATAAAACGAAAAACAAAAACGAAGGCAAACGAATGACAAGACAAAACACGACGCGTTTCGACCTCTTAGGTCTTCTTCCAGCAAGATACACAACACTCAGGATAACAAAAATGAACGAGCAGTTCGATCAAGATAAGTGACCGCTCGTTCATTTCTTTTTTGTTGTTGTCTTGAGCGTTGTTGTATCTTGCCTGAAGAAGACCTAAGAGGTCGAAACGCGTCGTGTTTTGTCTTGTGTTTCGTTTGTCTACTTTTTTTTTTTTTTTTTTGGGTGCTTTATCAATAACTTGACAAATTAGTTTAGATTTCCGCCTGCAGTCGTCTCACTTTGCGACTGGATTCAATGACGTAGTTTCTGATTCAGCCTTTTTTTTTTTTTTCTTTTTTTTTTTTTTTTTTTTTTTTTTTTTTTTAAACCCACGTCATCTGACACCAACAGGAAAAAGATTGTCTCTGATTGCAAAAGATCAATGAGGAAATCTTGTCGGATCATATGCAGCTAAAATGTTTGTCCCAATGCAGCAAAACAATAGTCACGTTGTCTGCTCAGTCAAAAGAATCATTGCCGCATTCAGGGTATCTGTGTGTGTGCGTGCGTGCGTGCGTGCGTGGGCGTGTGTGTGTGTGTGTGTGTGTTCAGCTAATATCTCACCTAAGGGGAGGGGGGAGGGCGCGGGGGGGGGGGGGGGGGTATATTTTCTCCCGTGTTGGTTGATCTGTTTGATTTTCTCTTCTGTCTGCAAGATTACGTGAAAAAAGTGCTGAACTTATGTCAGCCAGTCCTGGTGAACATATGGAATGTGGCTCAAGGTGAAACTATGACATTTTTGCGGGTATCCCTGTCATGAGTCTAGAGCAAAGAGGGAAAGGAGTGCGGGGGGGGGGGGGGGGGGGGGAGTGAAGGGAGGAGGGTCCCAGATCTTGTAGGTAAGATTTCCCCGGCGGACCG
>JADBJO010000561.1:466652-469152 GCA_016801955.1 Conus betulinus | reverse complement strand
GATCGTGTAAGTGTCTAGATCCGACGGTTTTCCACGTGAACACACACTTGCAGCTGACGCAGGCAAACAGTTTCTCGAACACCGGAATGGAAACTCGTGGAATGGCCAACTTTGATCGCCAAATTCACACTGCCGGACTGTAGTGTGAACTACTGAAATTCTTCCTGGACGCCTTCACAAAAAGAATCCAGACCAAATCATTCGTGAGGACGGGTAAGTAGCCTACTGACAACTCCCTTCAAATTTGACAGAAGAAAAAAAAAAAAAATCTTTTTCTCTGCGTTTGTATACTGTTCACTATCAGCATGCACGGGTGTTGTTGACACAAGTTTGCTTTTGTGAGTGATGGGGGTGGTGTTTCTGGTGGTGAGGGGGTGGGGGGTGTGTGCTGGGGGGGTGGCGGGGGGGGGGGGGGGGGGGGGGGGGGGGGGGGAGTTTACCGGATTAAGAACTGTGTCCAGTAGGGATGAGTGAGAAATGAAATGGAAAGGGCGAAGGCGCCTGTTTACATTTCACAGACTCCGAAAACGGGAAAAACTTTCGGATTTAACGGATAGAGGATAGTCGTGACGGAAAATCATCAAGGGTGTTTGTTGGGAGTCACGCCATTGGTCCCAAGGTCACTAGTCCCAAGGTCCGTTGGCCCCAAGGTCCATATAAATCTGTGAAATATGTAACGGACCTTGGGACCAATGAACCTGGGGACCAACGGACCTCGGGACCAACGGACCTTGGGACCAATGAACCTTGGGACCAACGGATCTTGGGACCAACGGACCTTGGGAGCAATGACACACTCCCGTTTGTTGTGATGACGGAAACAATTGCATATTTTGAGAAAGAGAGAGAGAGAGGGGGGGGGGGGGGGGGGGGGGGTTAAGGATAGTGCGGGAATGGGGCAAGGGGGGGGGGGGGGGAGAAGGAAAGAGTGGGTGAGGGAACTGGAACTGGCAAGAACAGATGCCAAGTATTGCAAGAATGTGCCTGTGACAGAACCTCGAAGTCAACGACAGCTGCATCTGATTGTTCACCCCAACAGTAATGAAGATTTTGAGGAATGAAAATGATGTAAAGAGGGCTTTTCTGCTACATTCCACTCAATCAGTAAGGTTCCTGGGATACGTCACGTGTAGCCTAAAACTGCAACTTGGCAGCAAAAGAAGAACAGAAAAAAACACGCCATAATCCTTCCGCCCACATCTGGCGGCGGGCTAATTCTCGCGCAAGAAGTACTTCACATTCTCACCAAGACTAACGCTCAGGAACAACTGGTCTCTAAAAGCGTCTGCTGTGGTGACGTAAATAAAAAATAAAGAAAATGAATAAATAAATAAATAATAATAAGATGAAATTTAAAAAAAAAAAACAAAACAAAAACAATGTTAGGCAGGCACTCAAGGTCTGACCAGCGCATTGGGCAATGCGTAGGTCAGACATCTGCAAGGTCGTAGCCACGAGACCTTCTTCTTCAATTCTCTCATTTAGTTGTTAATTCATTTATCCATCAGCTTAAAATCATGCGTAATGTGGTCTCTCAAGACTTCGCGGAAGTGGTGTAACGTATATGGACTAGTCCGCACGCAGTGACGCCTCCTTGATAAAACTGAAACAAACTATGAGGAGGAGGAAAAATCACCCGTCACGCCTCTTCACGATCACGATAGGTCCAGGCCTACTAGGCTAACCCGTGTTAGCGTTCTTCGTCTGCCTACTGCTGAGAATGGTGAGCACTGCTGTCTTTGGTAAATCATGCACACAGAACTGTAAACAATTTCGGAACAGTGACGAGTAAAAAGAAATGTGTCGTGAGGGAACATTTTCAACGCCGTCCGTTTTGTTACGAGGTAAGGTGTCCGTTTTGTTACGAGATAAAAAAAAAAAAAAAAAAAAAAAAAAAAAAAAAAAAAAAAAAAACCTGCTCTCCCGTACATCGCTGGTTTTATGCGAGCGAGTTCAAGCTAGTTTGGGGACAATCGTGTACTGAGTTGGTCTCAAGCTGGGGCAAGAGTACCAGTTTGATTTTATTCTCGCCCTACCCCTCACCTCCTCTGCCCAAGTTCAGTAAGAAATGAATGTCACAAGTATTTACCGAGTACTGACACCCCGCCCCCTATCTCACTGACTTTTAAAGGGTTTAACATCAAATTTCATTTGACTCCACCTCCAGGGTAGCATGTTCTACACTTCCTCCAGTTAGATGAACATTGTCTAGAGGATGAGTGCAACATGCAGTTAGGAATATGCCGTGTCTGAAAGCTACACACTTTGAGGGAAAAAGATGCTCATAGCGTTTGCAAGAGAGAGAGAGAGGTATCAATTTTGCTTATGTTCCTCTAGTTCTGGGATGAAGAGGACTGAAATGGTATACTGACAAGGGTCATATGTTCCGCAAACGCCATTTTTCATGCCGCATTACTGACGATGCTGCACTCGCAATGGTACCGCAAACATGAATATGACAGGACCACAAATGTCATGCTGCCGTAGTGCCAGAAATGGC
>JADBJO010000561.1:449152-454152 GCA_016801955.1 Conus betulinus | reverse complement strand
ACACACACACACACACATATATATATATAGAGAGAGAGAGAGAGAGAGAGTGTAACACAAATGTCTATGTTCGTGATAGATTCGGGTTCAAGATCGTTGGTATCGGCAAGTTCATCAGGACAATCTTGGGACGGACGTAATGGCGCCCAGCGTAGGAGACCGCTCATTCACACGGTTCAGCGACCGACCAGGCAGTTGTTGTCGTCAGAAAGGGGCGCAGTAGACAGTGTTCTGCATGTGTTGGGTGAGAATGGGGCAGCCCTGTAGATCACAGAAAGTAAAGTCAGCAGCGGCGCAGTGTCTCCTGTGGTTAGGTGGCTGACGATGACATGGTTCTGATTGCTCCATGAGTACTGACGGCGCTGAGCTGTGACTGGACAGACCTTGGTGTGGTTGTGCACTGGGGAGCTGGAAGGAGCTGCATCGGGGTCAGTGCCTTTGGGATGCACAAGAATAAAACGTCAATAAATATAGATTTGTATAGTTTTTTTCTTTGGTATGAAAATAAGTGGGAATGAAAAACGAATGCCACATGGATTCTTTTTCATCTACAGTGACATTTGTTCAATTACCTCACGGGCGGAAGTTACAGCGGCTTCCCCCCTACATCAAAGAACAGGACCTGATTCAGTTCAGGGATGGTAGAGGCAGCAGAAGGAGAAGAAGGGTCTCCGTCTCTCTAATGCTGTGGCCAAGACAGTGTAAGGCTGCATGCATAGTGGACTGGAACCCGGCTGTGCATCGCAAGGTCGTGCCCTGTCTGGTTGTCCCGGTCCTTGGAAGTGTGCAGAGTAGACCTACAGCCGGCTGTCACACCCAATTTTTGTAGGAAATATATCCGTTACTGGCACTTTTTGTTAATATGAACAGTGTTGGATCTTAAGTTTTAAAGATTTCTTAGAGAACGTTGTTCATTTGGTGGGGGGGGGAGGGGGGGGGGGGGGGGGAAGTTGACTGTTTTGACTACTTATCATTTTCTCCCACTTCTCGTGCGATTTTGTACGAAGCAGCAGCGAGAATATCTCTGTTGGCATGGTTCTTGTCACTTTTTTTTTTTTTTTTTTTTTTTTTTTTTTTTTTTAAATACATGATATGAGCCTCACGGCAGCAATGAGTTTTTTTCGTCGTCCATGTTGGAAGAAAAAGATAAATAGAGCAGAAGAAAAAAATCACAGGAGGAGTTCGGTCCCTTTATTACCCGGACGGCCGAGGAAAGTACGATTTTCACGACCGGCAAAATCACGCAAAATCAAGGCTCTCATTACATGGGTCGGTAGGGGTGCACTACGCATGGCTTTGGCCGTTGCCATTGGATTTGGAAAAAGATGAAACCGGAACAAGGTGGTTTTGTTTCGTTTTGTTTTGTTTTGATTTGTTTTGTTTTCTTTTCTTTTCTTTTCTTTGTTTTTTTGTTTTGTTTTGTTTTTTTTCTAGGGCGGCTCACGTCCGGGTCCGGGTCATCTATACATACAGTCTGAATTTCGTCATACTTGATCACTCTGATGAACATTAGGCTATGGGACTTTTTTTTTTTTTTTTTTTTTTTTTTTTTTACTCATTCTTGTGTTACAAACTACATATCGGGACTCCTGCTTCGCCACATTTCGTAAAGTGTCCTCGCGATCGGCAGCGGATTAGACCGTCCGACACATACTGTCTTGACACATCAGCCAAAGCATGTGTTCGTGAGGTCGAGAGAGTTCCTGGTTCGGATCTACGGTGGTAGAGACCAAAGCTGTGCAGCGTGGCTTGTGGGGGGGGGGGGGGGGGGGGGGGGGGGGGGGGGGGGGGGGGGAATTATACGGGTCTACCCAAGGTCAAGAAAGACGGGTGGATGGTTTTGGGTGGCGGCGGTGGTGGTGGTGGTGGTGGTGCAAATAACTGTGGAAGTGTGAGTGAGTGAGTAAGTGTGTGTGTGTGTGTGTGTTCGTGTGTGTGTGTTCGTGTGTGTGTGTGTTGTGTGTGTGTGTTCGTTCGTGTGTGTGTGTTGTGTGTGTGTGTGTGTGTGTGTGTGTGTGTGTGTGTGTGTGTGTGTGTGCTTTTTTTTTTATTAAGGAGACCGCCGTTATTTTAGATTTCTTCTTCTCAGTTTCATTTGTGATCCATATGCTTAGCAAAGTGCTTCTATTATGTTTAGCAAAGTGCTTCTATTAACCTATTTCAGGCGCGAGCGCGTCTCTCTCTCTCTCTCTCTCTCTCTCTTCTCTCTCTCTCTCTCTCTCTCTCTCTCTCTCTCTCTCTCTCTCTCTCTGCGTGCAGGGCCAGAGGATGGGGGGGGGGGGGGGGGGGGGGCGCTTCCGGGTTCTCTGGAGTTGCCACAATTATTCTCTGGCCGGCAAAAATGGCATATTTTGGTTTGCCAGAGAGAGAGAGACAGAGACAGAGAGAGGGCTGACAACAGAATCATCTATTCACACACACACACACACACCATACACACACACACACACACACACACACACACACACACACCCACACACACACACAGGACAGAGAGAGAGAGAGAGAGAGAGAGAGAGAGAGAGAGAGAGAGAACTGATAGCATAGTCGTCCTCTGAAACGAAAAGAGATATTATCTGTTTATGACACGTCCACGCTCCCATACCCTAATTCACTCGACCCGACGCTACTTACAACGGTTCTTCTGCACCCCCAAGTACAGCTGTACCGGACGAGAATACTCGTTGCTCTGTGAGGTCTACATTGGTTTCAGACGGTGAGGGCAAAATTCACCCACACTGTATTACTGCTTGGGACCTGTCTCCCATTTTCTTTGTTTCCATTTTTTTTTTTTTTAATTCCCTTTCTCTCAGGAATCTCATCCGTCCTCGCCATCTTTTGTCATCTCTCAGTTCTCCCCCTTTGACACGGTCTAGCTGGCTGCGCATGTAGAACACACACACCCTCCACACACACACACACACACACGGCAAGTCATTATTCAGCGGGCCTTTTCTCCTTACTTTTTTTTCAATTGCTGGGGGCAAGCATTTGTGATGTAAGACATACGCACCTGCTGTCGGCATGATATTTCTGCCAGAGCAAATCGACATGTCAGCCTGGTGTTAGTGTAGCCAACATTGGAGTAGAAAGTGTCCACCCAAGTCACCTATGACCTATGTCGTTTTATTCTGGATTTGGTTCGTCACCAGGATCAATTATCATGACTTTACTAACCCCGCGGCATTTGAGGATCAGAAGAAAGCTCAAGACTTGCATCCTTACCCAAAAGAAACCTAAAAATACAATAAACATACAAGGGCGTGAAACAACGCGCAACGCGTATATATCATGTAAAACAAAAACAAATCGTTGTCATCTGTCAGCATTATGAGCCAATATACACACTAATTATATATGTACATTTGATTGATCAAATGACTATAAAAGTCTTCATACACGTACACGTTCATGCACGTCTTAATTAGTTTCAAACTGAGGTGACTGCAAGCAGAAACTGAAATAAATTCTAAAGAGAAATCATAATTATTCCGCCGGACCAAAAGGACAAGCAAATTACAAGACAAAACACGGCGCGTTTCGACCCTCTTTGGTCGTTCTTCAGGCAACTGTCCATGCTGTGCCCCCAATTTTGAGAGCGAAGGGATGGAATTACAATTGTTTTGGTTCGGGTAAAACACGTTTTATAATAGAACTGGTTTACAAAAAACACACCAAACAAACACAAACAAAACCACCCAAACAAACAACACCAGGGGCAATTACACTCAAAGAAGAGATCATGATCAATTTTAAACGGAAACGTATAAATACAGTGTGACACACACACAGACATGCACATTGAGTTGTACAGATCATAAATAAAGGAGCATCACTATCAATACGAGTAGTAAGCCTGGAACGTGGACTTAGTTTCTTTAGTCTCTCCTCTCTCTCCTCGCTCTCTTACCTCGTCCTTTCCATCTTCTCGGTCTCTAGTGTCTGCTGTGTCCGTGGTTTGTGTGGTGGGTGCTGTCAATATGTTCTGTTGCATCTCGTAATTAATCACCAGTCTGTTTCTTGATCTTGCAGCGTCTTTCTTACATTTCTTCTGAAGAACAAGTCCTTGTCGCATGTTGGGGGGAAGTGTGTTTTTGTGGGCCAGCAAAACAAAACAATTCGGAATGCGGTCGGGCGTACATGCAATTACCAGGTCTGTAAGGGGGAACTAAGCACAGGTTCATATCAGCGTTCATGGCAAAACAAAGGCCTCGCACTTGTATCAGCGTTCATGCAAAACAAAAGCCGTGTTTGTATCAGCTTCATTGCAAACAAGGCACTTGTAATCAGCATGTTTCATTGCAAAACAAAAGCCGGTTGTCTCAGCGTTCTTTGCAAAACACAGCCAGTGTATTGTTCAGCAGCGTTCATTGCAAAACAAACCGGTGTATCTTAGCGTTCATTGCAAAACAATAGCCGGTTTGTTACAGCGTTCATTGCAAAACAAAGCCGGTTGTATCAGCGTTCATGTGCAAAACAAAGCCGGGGTGTATCAGGGCGTTCATTGCAAAACAAAGCCGGTTGTATCAGGCGTTCATTGCAAAACAAAGCCGTTTCAGTACCGGCGTTCATTGCAAAACAAAGCCGGTTACGGTATCAGCGTTCATCGCAAAATAAAGCCGGTTGTATAAATAGCGGTGGCGGTCGATTTAATCTGCACGTCAAAACCGCTTGTATGAATGTCCGTTACAACTCAAAGTCTGTTTAAACGTTTTTCTTTGTTGTTGGGCTTTTTTTAAAAACCTCTCTGTGTGTGTGTGTGTGTGTGTGGGGGGGGTGGGGGGGGGGCGTGTGTGGTGTGTGTGTGTGTGTGTGGTGTGTGTGTGTGTGTGTGTGTGGGTGAGTGTATGTGTGTGAGTTGGTGTGTGGTGTGTGTGGGTGTGTGTGTGTGTGTGGCGAGGGGAAGAAGGGGGGGGGGGGGGGGGGGGGGGATAGGGGCTCGAGTTGTAAGAAAAGCAGGTTATATTAAGACCAGTCCCGTAAGTCGTCTCGATTTGCTG
>JADBJO010000561.1:441652-444152 GCA_016801955.1 Conus betulinus | reverse complement strand
TCTCCACCTCTGTCGTACCTGCACAGACTTGGGATGGGACGGCTCAGGCTAAAGTAGGACGTTAATCTCACCTTCTAGAGATTCACTTCCTCTCTCTCTCTCTCTCTCTCTCTCTCTCTCTCTCTCTCTCTCTCCTCCCCCTCCCCCCCTCCTCCGTCTCTCTCTCTCTCTCTCTCTCTCTCTCTCTCTCTCTCTCTCTTGTGCTTCTCTTTGCTGAAGGTCGGATGTAAAGGGAAAAAAAAAGTGCGAACTAGTGTTTTATTTCGCTGGGTATTTTTTAATCACAAAACACCAGTCTTTTGTTCTTTTTCACACACAAAAAAAAAGTGCTGGTGACGGGAGCATCCGGGTACCTGGCGGGTCACGTGGTGAAGCTGCTGCAGGAGGAAGGATACAAGGTGCGCGGGACGGTGCGCAGTGTGAAGAACGAGAACAAAGTCAAACACCTGTACAACCTGCCCCCAGTGCCGCCTACCGTCTGGAACTTGTGGAGGCCGACCTCACCCAGCCCGAGTCGTGGGAAGCGTGAGTCAGCTGTGTCTGCTTTTGTTAATATTAACTGTCAGTTGTGTCGCTGTTGTTAATAATAACTGTCAGTTGTGTCGCTTTTGTTAATAATAACTGTCAGTTGAGTCTATTTTTGTTAATAACAACTGTCAGTTGTGTCTGCTTTTGTTCATAATAACTGTCAGTTGGGTCTGTTTTTGTTAATAATAACTGTCTGTTGTGTCTGCTTTTGTTAATAATAGCTGTCGGTTGTGTTGCTTTTGTTAATAATAACTGTCAGTTGGGTCTTCTTTTGTTAATAACTGTCTGTTTTGTCTGCTTTTATTAATAATAACTGTCTGTTGTGTCTGCTTTTGTTAATAATAACTGTCAGCTGTGTCTGCTTTTGTTAATGATAACTGTCAGTTGTGTCTGCTTTTGTTAATATTAAACTGTCAGTTGTGTCTGCTTTTGTTGATGATAACTGTCAGTTGTGTCTGCTTTTGTTAATATTAACTGTCAGTTGTGTCTGCTTTTGTTTGATGATAACTGTCAGTTGTGTCTGCTTTTGTTAATTATAACTGTCAGCTGTGTCTGCTTTTGTTAATGATAACTGTCAGCTGTGTCTGTTTTTTGTAGATAACTGTCAGTTGTGTCTGCTTTTGCTGATGATAACTGTGGGTTGTGTCTGCTTTTGTAGATAACTGTCAGTTGTGTCTGCTTTTGTAGATGATAACTGTCAGCTGTGTCTTTTTTGTAGATAACTGTCAGTTGTGTCTGCTTTTGTTGATGATAACTGTCAGTTATGTCTGTTTTGTTAATAATAACTGTCAGTCGTGTCTGCTTTTGTTAATAATAACTGTCAGTCGTGTCTGCTTTTGTTAATAACAGTCAGTTGTGACTGCTTTTGTTATAATAACTGTCAGTCGTGTCTTCTTTTGTTAATGACAGTCAGTTGTGACTGCTTTTGTTAATAATTACTGTCTTTTGTGTCTGTTTTTGTTAATAATAACTGTCAGTTGTGTCTGCTTTTGTTAATAATAACTGTCAGGTATGTCAGCTTTTGTTAATGATAACTGTCAATTGTGTCTGCTTTTGTTAACGACTGTCAGTTGTGTCTGCTTTTGTTAATAATAACTGACAGTTGTGTCTGCTTTTGCTGATAACTGTCAGTTGTGTCTGCTTTTGTTAATAATAACTGACAGTTGTGTCTGCTTTTGTTAATAATAACTGTCAGTTGTGTCTGCTTTTGTTGATAACTGTTAGTTGTATCTGCTTTTGTTTATAATAACTGTCAGATGTGTCTGCTTATATTAATAACAACTGACAGTTGTGTCTACTTTTGTTGATAACTGTCAGTTGTGTCTGCTTTTGTCACTGATAAATGTCAGTTGTGTCTGGTTTTGTAATAACTGTTAGTTGTGTCGTGGTTTTGTTAATAACTCATCTGTGTCTGCTTTTGTTATAAGCGTAAGTTTTGTCTGCTTTTGTTAATAACTGTTAATTGTGCCTGCTTTTGTTTGCAAATACCAGTTGCGTCTGCTACTGTTAAAAAAAACCGGTAGTTGTGTCTGTTTTTGGTACAGCTGTCACTTCTGTCTGCTTCTGTTAACTACTGTCAGTCGTGGCTGCTTTTGTTCGTAAATGTTACTTGTGTCTGCTTTTGTTACAACTGTCAGTTGTGTCTGCTTTGTTTTCAGTGATGGCACAGCCAATGTTCGGTAGGTGCCCAAGGTTTGATCAGCATGTAGGGCTAATGCGGAGGTCAGGCATGTGTGCTATGTCGTGGCCGTACGACCCTCTTCTTAAACTCTTCACTTATAGTCCTTAGTGCATTTAAGATCAGCTTTAAATCATGCGCATTGTGGCCTCAAAACTTAGCGGATGTGGTGAAGCGTATATGGACTAGTCCCCACGCAGTGACAGCTCCTCGATGAAACTGAAACTGACAAATTTGTCTTCAGGAGGAGGAGGAAGAATCATCATCACCATCATCCTCTACGTATTATCATCA
>JADBJO010000561.1:434152-436652 GCA_016801955.1 Conus betulinus | reverse complement strand
AAGTTGATACTCACAGTCCGTTTTTCATGCTTTCACCTGTTCACTGTATAACAAAGGGTTCGTTACCTAAGTGTGTGTTGCTGGACAACCCATACCTCTATCGTTCTTTAAACAGATGATTGAGAGAAAGAAGAAAGAAAAGACATGGAACAATGCACATTTTGTGTTTACATTGTTGTTATTCTGAACAGAAATTTACCACTTGAAGTTATTTTACGATCAACTTACCTGTCCAAATAAATTTTGTATACCCACTTGTTGTAAAACATCGCGATGTTATCAGGATCTTCAAAACAAAACAAAAAAGAAGAGAAATAGGTAAACAACATAAAAAAAACAAACAAACAAAAACAAAAACAAAAAAAATGGGGAGAGCAGGGAGCTAACCATGTCTCCATAACTGATTTGGCCGGAGGAGTGATCACCCCTGTGGAGGGTGGTGCGTTAGCTTGATCGACAGACCAGGCACTGGCAATTGTAGTTGGAGAGAGAGAGAGACAGAGAGAGAGAGAGACAGACAGACAGACAGACAGACAGACAGACAGAGAGGGAGAGAGAGAGAAACCGTAAAATTCGGCACAGAAACGCCGTCATTTTCGTTAACACATCCTCATCACAGATCTCGCCGATGTCGTCACCCGACCCACGTTCCTGCGCGGTGACCGAGAACATGCCTGCGTCCTAAAGCGGTGGGTGACGGTCAGGGGACGCCCAGAACTTCCCAGCCCATGGTCACCGAGACTGTCTTGGCCTTTTGCTTGGCCGGGACCCCTGTTGACTCCCCTCCGTAAGAGACCCTGGGGTTGAGACGCTCTTCATCATTTTTTCGAGGCGCTGAGGAATCCGAGAGAGCAGAGCGGATGGGGGTGGATAGGTTGGGGGGTTGGGGTAGGGGGGGGGGGGGAGGCGGGATGCTGACCTGTATCCACATCTCGGAACCGATAGCGAACCAGTGTAGCTGGGAGGAGCAGGTGTGTCTCTCTCACCACAACAACATAGTTCTTGCTTGGGTTTCCCGGCCGTGTGGGGAGTTCGAGGCAATGAGATGGTTGATCAACTTGCCAAGAGTGCCACAAAGAAAGAGGTGAGCAGACTGTCTATCCCTCACACTGATCTGAAACCCAAAACTCAGGCTTACATCAAAGACCTCTGGCAAGAGAAACGGAACTCGCAGATGGATAACAAACTGTTCAAAATCCGTCCAAATCTGAAAGAGTTGTTACCCTGTTCCCAAGGCGGGTGTAAAGAAGAGACAGTCTTGTGCCGTTTGCATACAGGCCACTCATTTTTTACACCCATTCCATGTCATGTTCCACTCACAGTGAAACATAGTCTTTTAGAGTGTTGGGACTTGCATGATGTGAGACATAAGCATTTTACAGCAGACTCCATGAAAACCTTGTTCAGAGATGTCTCACCGGATGTGATCTTTCAATTTCGTCGGACCTACGATTTTGCAGATGAAAATTTTTGAACAAAATTTCCGGTGTGTTTTCTGAAGGTGTATTTTAAAGAATTGTGAGAATGAGGACTGTTGTTGTTGTTTGTTTTGTTTTTGTTTGTTTGTTGTTTGGGGGTGTGTGTGTGTTTGGAGTGGCTTGTGGGTTGACTTTGGCGCGATGACATCTCTGATATGGCCCCTTGCGGTTGGCTGGGCTATCTATGTATGAGCAACATTGCCTTACCTCTACTCTCTTCCCACAACTGGTGGTCCATCAGGAAGGTTTACGCGGATGTGGAAACCGAATAGACCGTGACGACGCTCTCGTGAGCCAAACTCCGGCACGACTGGGGTTGTAAGCTTCGTGGGGGGGGGGAACATTCAGGGCCAAAGACGCAGGTGTAGAGAGTGTCGAAGGCACGAAGGGGTCGATAGCAACGCACAGGGCAGACACATGACTCTGTGTCGTAAACAGAGGACATGGAGGACGACGACAGAGACCCTGTAGTGCACGACGGCCAAGCGGAATGCTGGAGAGAGAGAGAGAGAGAGAGAGAGAGAGAGAGAGAGAGAGAGAGAGAGAGCGCGGTGATAAAAACGGAACTTGTGCATGCCTTCTTGTAAAAGATGAGCGAAAGAACCTTCCTCAACTGAAACGACAACGAGCTGAAAAACTGCTTGAGAAGATTCAACAGCACCGAAAAAAGAAAAAAAAAAAAAAAAACTCAAGTGTGAACTTAACACCAAATGTGGGCTTGTTCCCCTCCTCGCCGGAGGAAAAGGAGAAAGGCTGAACTATGGGTAGAATTCATGAAGAGAACTCACTACGGGCGACCAGTCTTCCGGCCTAAGCGATAAGGCATGATTAGCTCCCTTCTCTCCGTTTTTTTTTTTTTTTTTTCCCCTGTTAGTTAGCTATATATAACATGGCGATATGCCACATTATGTAGGTATAAAGTATTTGTTTGGATGAGTAAGAATGAGAAAAAATGGTGTGCTAAAGACATTAACGACCTAATCATATCTGTCTGGAAAAAAAAAAAAACCTCACAGATGATA
>JADBJO010000561.1:396652-411652 GCA_016801955.1 Conus betulinus | reverse complement strand
AGATGCGATGCAGCGCACTTCAATGCAAAGCAACATACAATACAGCCCAACGCAGTAAATACAACACAATAGGAACAATGAGATACAAAAGAACACTGCACAGGCCAGTACAGCATAACGTGATGCGACATAGCACAGAAAACCAAATGCAGGTGGACACGAAAGACTTGACACAACAACAATGTCACACAGCAAACGATCCGCCACATTTCTGATTCAAAAACAAGGCAATACCAAATGCGGCTCAACACACATTGACATGACATAACTCAGCACGGCGCAACACAACATACAACACACAAACACTGCACAGGATGCTACACCGAGATGCGAATCGACATGATGTGATACTCCAAAGTACAACGTGGCACAACACACGATAATAGCAACAGAGTTGCAATGCACAATGAGCGCTGAATTAGAAGACCGAGGTACAGTGCTTCCTGCACCAAACAGCTGTTGTATATATATTGCATCCAAGAAACTCTTCTTTGAAACCCCAAACATTTTAAATCTAGGAGTTACCAGTGCTTCAGAGCTGACCATAAACACAGACCCAAAATACGGTGGGGTACTCTCCTTAGTGCAGAATAACATCAACGCCTGAGCCCGTTCACAACACGGAGGAAGCAGACTGTATTGGAGTGACAGCTTTATAAACAGCAGCAAACACAGGACATCAGTTCAACCGCTTCTACTACCCAAAGAATCTGCCCCTGAGCTCTGACTCTCCTTGACCTTCCCAGCAGCCACTGTCTGATGGTCGGTGGTTTTAACAACCTCTCCCACACAGCTGGGAGTATTAACATCAAGACAGAAAAATGGAGAAACAAATCGAAGAATGTCAGGATGTAAAAACTATCTTTTAAGATGACGCTCATCAGGTTTACAATAGAACAAAACCTGGGTTTTTATTCTATTGTAAACCTTTCTGAGCATCATCCTCAAAGATAGTTTGTATTGCTGAAACAGAAGATCAGCAGTCAAAAATCATGTGTCAGGATGATAATCTTCACCATCTCGTCAACTTGCATCTAAACGTACTTACCTTTTATTCCGGGCAATGGCTTACCACAACAACTCCCAACTAGCTTAGGGCACCGCAGAGACCCACAAGAGAATCAGCAGAAGGGTTGAGTATCAGCCGCGTGATGGTGACCGTCGATCTAGCCCCAGAACAAACTTCAAAGGTACACTGAAATTTTAAGAAAGCCAAACGCAGGATCCTTGTCCATCGAGCTGACACCCCAAAGAAGGACGTGCTAGTCCAGAGACAGAATTTGAATGAGGTTGTCAGCGAGTTCGACTCAGCGGTACCACGAGCACCAGGGGAAATAAACGTTCCCATGGGATAAAGAAAACAAGATGCCAGCCTTAATGGACCAACCATCTGCAGGAACCTCAAGATGCGCTCACAGCAGTAAGGAACAGGACAAACGAGAGGCCGTTCTCACAGAGCATTGAAGAGCTTTAAAAAGCCAAAGGCCAACACTCCTGAAACCAAAGACTGTGACAGTAAGGAACTGTTGGGGAGACAAAATTGCATCACTTGGATTTAAGAATATGGGAAGACATTCTGGAAACGATGAGCTAATCAATTTTTTTTTTTTAAAGCAGCAGAGGTCAGGACATCACTTTTGAGAAAACTGGAATACTGCTGAAAGGGAAGCAAGATTACGTTGCTAGGGTCTATGCTATTGGAAGTAAAACCCATATCAACAAGGAACACATCAGGACGGCCAGAGAGAACGGGAATCAACAGGCCCATAAACAAACGAACTGCTCAGGTACCTTACACTCTCAGAGCTTAGAAAGCTCTTCAACAACCGAAAAGAGTAAACGCTTGTTCAAACGCCAAGAGACTAAAAGTCCCACTGAGAATGTCCATTAGTAGTAGATCATACAGACTTGCATAGTCCGTGAGAGTTGAAGTTACTTGTTAGCCAAAAAAATGGGAAAAAGAGGAAGGATGGAGAGGACCCCCCCCCCCCCCCCCCCCCCCCCCCCCTAAAAAGAGGGGAGAAAATGTGAAAAGAATGTATGTGAATGTGGACAAACAGGAGGTTTGGAGGACAGGAAAACAAAAAACAAACAAACAAAACTGAGAACAGGAAAATCACAAAGCTGAGATTGCAAGGCCGATGAAATATTGAAGCTTCGTAGCAACACCGCACAAGTCAAACCCCTGGCCATCAGCTGGAAGGATGACGTGCAACCTCACATCTGGCGAGAAGCCATCATGGCTCCCGCCCTGAAGAGAGGAAAGGCCAAGAATAAGCCAGACAGCTACTGACCCATCAGTTGGACAAGGTGCATAGTAAAGACACTAGAGAGATTCATCACCGGCCAGTTACAGTGATACTCTGAGAGCGAATCCAGTATAGAACCAGAAAAGATGAAGGACGCTGGATCTCTCTACAGAAGGCCTTTGATAAGGTCTGCAAAGACAACGTGATCTGAAAAGTCAGCGCTCTGGCACTGACAAATAAAATGTTGAAGTGGATCAGATCTTACCTGCAGAACCGGGGAGCGACAGAATCATTTGATGACCACGATGGCAGAAAAATACCCTTGCACTATAGAGTACTACAGGGAGATGTTCTCTTCCCAACTCTGTTCTGGTCTTGATAGTCATCAACGACCGAGCAGCAAACTTGCCGAAAGAAGTGAAATCAGTACTGCAGGTTAATGATCTGGCCCTATGGTGCACTGAAGATTATGCATCCATCGCCAGCTATAGAATGTGGCGAATCTCAATCATTGTATGGGCAGACAAGTTGCGCGTCCCTACCAAAAGGAGAAATCATCAGCAACCCTCTTCACTTTTTTTTCAAACCTGCAGATCAACTCCACAGTTTCCCCCCGATTGTTGTAGAGGAAAGAGCGGGACACCTGTGTGAAAGTGCTGACACTGGTCGGTACTTTTTCAGAAGAGGCACGGCCCCACTGCTACACAAATGAATCTGCCATAGATACGGTAGTCAAACTAGGGGGGGGGGGGGGGGGGGTTCAGCGGGGGGGGGGGGGGGGGGGGGGGGGGGGGGGGGGGGGGGGGTTCAGGGGGGGGGGTGGCATGTGTCATGTTTCTTAATTGGGCAGCAGTGCGACAGTGCACTTCCTAGTGGCAACCTCTCCTCTGACCTCTACGCAGAGATGAAGGCATTGTAAGCAGCAATGGACCTTGACTGCAGCCTACAAGAGTGACTGTCCACAGGAGGCCACCTTCACTAATGCCCTATTGATCCTGGGAGCCTTCTCTGGGGACAAGCTGAAGGAGCTGGGGTGAAGCTCCACCAGGTCTGCGCATGACGACACTCGAACTGTGTTATAGTGGATACCTTCCCACTGTGCCATCATGCTTGATTGTACATTAGTGCTCTGAACTGGGAGCAGCAGATGGCCAGACCGAAAGACCAGTCACCGTCCTTCACGGGCAGAAAACCCTGATCAAAACCATCAGGAGACGGAGGGCAAAAAAAGCGATGCGCACATCCGGGCAGAGCAGGTGAGGTCATCATCATCTTCAGGCTTTGCACAGGACATGCAAACTTAACAGCTGTATCTGCTGCAAGCTGAAGCTTACCCCATATCCCTTTCTGATGATATGGGTAGGTAAAGAAGACGACACGGCGCATTCTAAAGAAATGCCCACTCCATGCTGACCTCCATACAGAACCTGATCAGATGGGGTGACGATGTGGCAGACGCATTTCAAAAAGGGGCCGTAATTGTGACGGCCAGTGAGATGAAGGATGAGAAAAATGCAACCCAGCACAACAACATAATGCAACACAACACACAGCAGAACACGACATACCACAGAACAACACGACACCAAAAAACCAGGTTACCTGAGCGGCGACCTAGCGACATCCCTGCCTCCCATACTGACCTTGACGTCAAAGAACCCTCCCGTCTTCTCCACTCTCTTCTCGGTAAAGAAGACGACACGGCGCATTCTAAAGAAATGCCCACTCCATGCTGACCTCCATACAGAGCATGATCAGATGGGGCGACGATGTGCCAGACATGTATGAATGTCTAGTGGAGTTCCAGAGGAGAGCCAAGTGCATTTCAAAAAGGGGCCATGAGTGTGACGGCCAGTGAGAAGAAGGATGAGAAGAATACAACTCGACACAACATAATGCAACACAACACACAGCAGAACACAACATACCACAGAACAACAACACGACACCAAAATACCAGGTTACCTGAGCGGCGACCTAGCGACATCCCTGCCTCCCATACTGACCTTGACGTCAAAGAACCCTCCGTCTTCTCCTTTCACTTCCGTCTCCTCGCGGCTTCCGCTGAGGGTGTCAGACCGAAGAGGAAAAGGTTCACCACCATCCAGAGCAGCTCTGAGGAAAGCGGGCAGTCTGGATATCAAGTGCATCTCCTTACCATTTATGGAGATGGTGGGAATTCTGGGCTGAACCTCGCCCTCGTCATCTCTGGAGACTGTGGAAATTCTGGGTTGAACCTCGCCGTCGTCATCTCTGGAGACTGTGGGAATTCTGGGTTGAACCTCGCCCTCGTCATCTCTGGAGACTGTGGGAATTCTGGGCGCAACCCTCCTGGGGTTAGCGGGCAAGATAAACGGTTCGACCACCACCTCGTCTTCACTGGGGTCAGAGGGCACGTTAAACGGGACGCCCACCTGGTCAGCACCGGCAGTTAAAGCGGCGTGACGGTCGACAGCTGTTTGCAGATGAGCAGGTCTCTGTCCCCGTCCATGTCGGTAGACTGCTTCGCCCCAGCCTGCAACATCGATTTTGAGAATGTGAACCACAACTGGACCAGCAGATGATTAGCAGCAATAGCAACAGTAGCAGCAGCAGCGGTGATAAGAGTAAAGGTAGAAGCATCTCCTTTCAGACGATGTTTCTCATGCCTCATCTTCAGAGACCCTTCTGTAGAGTTCCTCGCACGCTGTTCATTCCAGGTCGCTGTGGGGGCAACCCACCAGAGGAGACACTGCACTGCGGTCTGTGGTGTTCCGTGGTATCTGGGCTGATCCCACATATGCAGGATGCATACGGATTACTTTTCTAAAGGCAATTATTGCTCATTTGCTGAGCCGAGTGGGGAATGTAGTTACTGTGTTGTGTGTCCATACTGGTTTTCCCAAACACTAACGATGGCCATGTTCACCGCAGCTGTAAATAAGCAAAACGCGGGAAGACTATGACAATAAAGTATTAGTAGTAGCAACAGTAGCAGCACCAGCAGCAGCAGCAATAGTAGTAGTAGTAGTAGTCGTAGTCGTAGTAATAGTAGTAGTAGTTGTGGTGCTGGTGCTGGTGGTGGGTGGTGGTGGTGGTGGTGGGTGGTAGTGGTAGCAGTATCAATAGTAGTAGTGGTAGCAGTAGCAGCAGCAGCAGCAGTGGTTTTAGAGTACCGGACAGAACTCGAAAAAAAGTGACCAGAGTGACTGAATGTTTCTCGACAGGTAGACACCATCTCACCAACACTACCTCGTTTCATTCTCCCTCCTAACGTAACCAGCACATCCATCTCTGTTGCCCCTCTCATTCACAGTATCTTGAATCTCCGCCGGGCCGTTTCGGCACAGGGGGATTTTTTCCCTCGGAGTTAACATTAGTTCTGACTACATTTCCCATACAGTCCTTCGAATGAGACTATAAACCGAGGTTTCGCGTGTGAACGCACGCATAACATCTTGCACACACGTGAAATCCCATCACCAACTTTCGGAAGAGAAGATCAGTTTGGCCGTTGGTATGGATGACACGTTACACGTAGCATGCACCTTCCCCGAAGATGGAGTATGGCTGCCTTAATGCGGGATAAAAAAAAAAAAAACGGTCATACACACAAAACTCCACTCCCTTTGTTGGGTGGATGGGATTAATACTTGCCTGTCCGTATAGGGAGTGTCTGCAGGAGTATTAGCCTGTGTACGCAGAAGAAGATTCACATTATTTGTTGATCCTAGTGCTCTCTTTCTCCGCTTGTTGTAGCGTTCTTGTCAATGCATGTTGATGAGTATGGTCATTCATTTCAAAATTTTAAATATTAGTATTAGCGCACCGCAAAAAAAAAAGTGGACAAACGAATCACAAGACAAAACACGACGCATTTCGACCTCTTAGGTCTTCTTCAGGCAAGACACAAAACAATCAGGACAACAAAAATGAAGGAGCAATCCCTTATCTTCATCCAGTGTAGCGCAAGATTGGCGTTGAAAGGCGTTTCATTTTCGTTGTCCTGATTGTTTTGTGTCTTGCCTGAAGAAGACCTAAAACAGTAGTCAGAGAACAAGCAAGCGAAGTTTACTTGCTTGATGAAATAGTTACACGCATATAGCTCCAGATTACTTGCTTGTGGTAACGATGCACTAAGTGCATGTGACCAGAGTGCCAGACATCCCTCTTATTTCTAAAAATAAATGAATAATGGATTAAAGAAAAGAACATATGAGCAAACATACACAGTAAAATGGATAGTTAATGTCGACTCTGGAACGGCGTAAAATTTCATTGCGTAGTCGTCACATTACGATGAAACAAATCTGGCATGTCCTAAATTGTGATAAGAAAGATAATCTTATGGGGTTTCCATACCAAAGACAAGAGAATGATCCACAAGGGTAGGAAAAAAAACAGTAGATGACATTAGAGACTGACAAAATTAAAAAGATACTCTGAAAAGAAGAAGAAGAGGGTAAACAGTGCATGATAGAACACAGAAGTCAGGTAACGTTTGCTCCCAGCAACAATTTCCATGCGCACAGCTCAACGTTGAGCTCAACGTCAATGCTGGCAATGTGGGTACAGTCAGCACTCGTGGAGACATGAGGCATACATGTTCTAGGTGAACGGGAAGCGCAAGCAGGTTCGTCTTGGTTAATGTGTGTGTAATTCTTTGATGCTGTGAACAAAACAAAACGTGCCTATAGTTGCTTTTTTCCCCGTATTCCTTCCCTCTACCCCAACCTCTCTCTCTCTCTCTCTCTCTCTCTCTCTCTCTCTCTCTCTCTCTCTCTCTCTCTCTCTCTCTCTCTCCTCTCCTCTCTCCTCCTCCTCTCCTCCTCCTCCTCCTCTTCTTCTCCCTCCTCCTCCTGCTTACCTTCTTTAAAAATGACTCATTCATATGACATTTTTCGATTTGTTTATTTCTTTCTCTCTTTTTTTTTTATGGTGAGTGTTCTACACTGTATATTCCTCACGTAGAATCGTTGCCCATTTTTTTTCCTGATGTAGAGATCTCTCCCACCTGAGTCCTAGTGGCAAACGACACTGTAGGTCACGGGTTGATTATGGAGTTCCGCGACGCAGACAGCAGGTTTGGATGGGTAAGATGAATGATGTGGCAGGAAGACACAAACACCGCTACCCTTCTTCCTCCTGACTTCGGTCTGAGAGTCGAAGAACTCTGAGTCCCCAGTATCCTCTGTCATGCCTTCCCCTACTCTCCTCCCCCCTCCCCCCCCCCCTCTCTTCTCTCTCTCTCTCTCTCACCATCACTATCACCATGACCTGCTGCCAGGGACAGGTCAATCAATCAGTAATCAATCACACAATTCATTGATTGATCAATGTCCAGTACTCACAGCCTGACAGAGCGGTCAGCAGCAGCAGCAGAGAGATGACAGGTTTCAGTTCCATGGTGATGCGTCCTCTCTGTTGTAACCAGACATGTCACACGGTCAGAGATTGCTCAAGACGTGGTTGTATTGTGCTTCTCTCTCTCTCTCTCTCTCTCTCTCTCTCTCTCTCTCTCTCTCTCACGCACACACACACCCCTAAGCACACACAGACACACACTTACGCGCGTGTGCGCACGCACGCACGCACGCACGCACACACATTAAATTAACAAGAGAGACAGGATGTTTGAGGTCAAGATACACATGATTTTCAAAGCTTGGTGACCGGTGGGTAACAATCAGTTAATGGTAGAGTTGGACTGCATTATATATATATATATATATAATGCAGTCCAATATAATTTCGATCCAGCGGACGAAAGGCCTCGGAGCAGGCGACACATATAGATCTGTCTTCGGGAGGGATTACGATAGTTTCTTCATGCAGCTAGTGAAGGGGTTTTCATATTTGTGATATACATTTTCCCATTTATTTCATCTTCAATTTTTTTTTCCCCTCTCAATTTCTAATCTTTGCCAGATCATTACTATAATGATGGAAGAATTGTTGGCCTGCACTTGTTTTCCCCACTACTTAATTGTTCAGCATTATATATATATATATATATATATATATATATATATATATAGACTCATATAAATACAATGTGTACGGTTAATCACACGTATTCATATAATATTTTGCGTAGGTAGTCAAGACTTCATATGGAGAAAAAAAAATCTGGAATGTGTACACGATTTCATCAGTCTTAATACATTTGTCGTTTGGATTTCAGTTCCAGCATGTACAACCTTGAAAAACATGTTCATATTACCATTGGTTAACGAGTGACATTACAACATTAAAGAAAAAGAATCATTATGAATGTTCAGATCAAATCCAAGTATTTGTTAATCGTTCATGTATGCGTGGTCCGAACCCTTCTGTTACGCTCTAGTACTTCCACTCAGTGCTTGACAATAAATGTGAGTAAACATCTGCTGTCAATCACGTGCTTTGTCCTCTGCAAATTTCATCACAATTGTTTTCCGTTTCTTTAATCATACCACATTGTCGGCCTTTCTTTCCATTAAAACGCTTCAAAAATTGCTGCTCAAAGAGAAACAGGTATGGTTCAATGAGCTCACCCTGACACATGTTATTTCTACTATAACGCTGAAAATTGAGCACACTTTGCTGCCAATCATTGTATTAAATTTCATTCAAAACAAACAGCTTTTACATTTTCGTGCATCCATCCTTAAATTGTTGATGACTTTTTCACATAAAAGTCCACTCTATAAATCGAATGCTTTCTTAAAGTTACTGAACACATAGCCTTATTGTTGAGAACAGGAACACAAAAAGGCATGTTAGTACTAGGATATTGCCTTCTGACGAAAGAAGGGTTTAGTGTGAGAGAAAGAGAGAGAGAGAGAGAGAGAGAGTGTGTGTGTGTGTGTGTGTGTGTGTGTGTGTGTGTGTGTGTGTGTGTGTGTGTGTGTGTGTGTGTGTGTGCGTACATGTGTACGTGTGTACATTTGCGTGTGTGCGTGTATATGTGTGTCTGATGGGAGAAGAAGAAGGGCGAGGAAGAGGAAGGGAGGGGGGGGGGGGGGGGGGGGGGGGGGGGGGGGGGGCTGGATATTCAGAGAAAAGAATAATGGTTTGCCTTTGAAAACCTCCTTTAATGCATAAAACTTCCCACGTTTCTGATTCTGTTTTTGTTTTTGTTTTTGTTTTTAATCCGGAAAAAATACATGACTCGTCCAAATGCTTCTCTTAATATCTTTTCATGTTTCATGCTTAAACTTGCCTATATCCTAAATCGAGGGGGGGGGGGGGGGTGCTATGCTCTCGTATATGACTTCCATTGAATTGCATGTCGTCGGCTGGAAACTTAGTATGTTGTTTTCTGAACCAAATGAAAGTGATGGAATGGCGGGAAGATGATTTTTGAAAACATATTTCATCTTAAGAAAGGGGAACATGATTCGTGAACACTTGGAAAGGTGAATGTTTAGTATATTTAGTATTTCAGCGAGTACAGCAAAGCAAGTAAAGTCTACGAAGTACCTGTCAAGAAATGCATTATTACGAGTGGCATTCTAAGTCCATTTAGATCATTCGTCCCTTTTACTGAAAAAAAACAACAAACAAACAAATGAAAAACTCGTAAGTGGCGTGATCTCCACACGTATTTATTCTGAATGTGCCTCTGTGTGCGTTTTTCCGGCATTAAGGTGGCACAAACTGCGTGTTTTCAACAACAGGGAAACTGTCCAACATATCTATCACCTACACAGATCAAAAACCGAAAGTTAATGATTATGTCAGAGACCTCTGGCAGGAGGACTGGAATACACAGACGGATAACAAACTCTTCCAGATCCGTCCGAAACTTAAAGAGTTTCTCTCATCTACCTCTGGTGGTCGCAAGGAGGAAGAAACGGTTTATGCTGGCTGCACACTGGCCAATCGTATCTTACTCATTCCTACCTTATAAAGTGAAGGAGATCTGTGGAATATTCCATGACATGTGCCACTCACAATGAAACATATTCTTTTAGAGTGTTGGGACTTGCATGATGTGAGACATAAACATTTTTACAGCAGATTCTATCAAAACCTGTTCACAGATGTTCCACCTGATGCGATCTTTGAATTTTTGAAAGAGATTCACATTTTACATCTGATCTGAGATTTTACAGTGGAAAGATTTTTAACAACATTTCGGTTGTGTTTTTAGAAGATGTATTTCAAAAGGTTGTGTGAATGAATGACTTGTGAGTTGACTTCAGTGCGGTGACATCCCTGAAATGGCCCTTCGCGGCCGGCTGGGCTGTAAGCAACATTACCTTGCCTTTATTAAACATGAGTCTTTGTCTTTTGTGGTGTGGTATTTTTCTTTCATAGATGACCATTTACATTCTTCATTGAACAACTAGAACAATTTCCCTTAAACAAGACAAAAAAGTTTGCAGAAGTCAGTGAAATGCTAAAAAAAAAATTGATTTGCGAAGCTTCTATTTTGACTGTCCTGTCAGTAAGTTACTTCACCTAAGGAGAGCAAAATGCTGGAGAGAGAGAGAGAGAGAGAGAGAGAGAGAGAGAGAGAGAGAGAGAGAGAGAGAGAGAGAGAGAGAGAGAGAGAGAGAGAGAGAGAGAGAGTTTACCTTAGCTTCTGTAGTCAGACGCAGAGAGAAGCCGGAGTCGGGCAAGCGTTTCCCTTTCAGCCTATTTGTAGGAAAACCGTGGTTGAACAATCACAGCAATCAGTTGTAAATTTCATGCCTATCTCACAGCCAGATGATCAGTTCAATCTCACAGCCAGATGATCAGTTCAAAAAAAGAAAGAAAGACCTCAACGACATTAGGGAGAGATTTAGGTGAGGGAGAAACAGCTTTTTGCACATGATAAAACTTCAGATAAAACAGAAGAAGAGAATAAGAAAGAGGCGGGTTAGAGGGAAAGATGTGTGTGTGTGTGCGTGCGTGCGTGCGTGCGCGCGCGCGCGCGCGCGTGTGTATGTGTGTGTGTATGTGTGTGTATGTGAGCCCGCGCCTGCAAACACATACAGACACACTTTAACACATACAGACACACATTAACACATACAGACACACACAGACACTCAGACACATACAGACATACAGACACACAGACACACACACACACAGACACACACATGCACGCATGCACGGACGCACACACGTACGCACGCACGCAGAACGCACTCACGCACGTACGTACACACACGCGCGCGCGCGCGCGCTCACATACACACACACACACACACACACACACACACACACACACACACACACACACACACAAGCACAAACGCACGCACGCACGCACGCACACACACACACACACACACACACACACACACACACACACACACACACACACACAATAGTTTTTTCACTTTAAATAATGTTTTCAAGAGGTGCGGGGGGGGGGGGGGGGGAGAGGTTGCTTTATTTGTTATTGTAATTGAATCATACAGGCATGCACATGTTCGCACACACACACACACACACACACACACACACACACACACACACACACACACACACACACACACACACACACACACACACGCGCGTGCGCGCGCGCGCGCGCACGCACGCACGCACGCATATACACACGCGCATGTGTGCGCGCACACTCACACACGCTCACATCGTCTGATATCACATTTAGTGGGAAGACGTTGTTGAAGAAGAAGAAGAAGAAGAAGAAGAAGAAAGAAGAAGAAAGAAGAAGAAGAAGAAGACAACAACAACAACAACAACAACAACAACACACACACACACACACACACACACACACACACACACCACACACACACACACACACACACACACACACACACACACACACACACACACACACACACACACACACACACATACACACACACATAATCAAGCCTGGTCATGTTTGAGCTTGTCATGCAGCGCACACACAAATTTATGGTAAGTCTCCAACTGATTATTTGTTTTGCTATTTTGACGAGAGTCGAACAAAATATTTCCTTGAATGTTGTTCAACATCCTACGAGATAACATTTTAATAAATAATAACAAATCGCTAACACATAATTTCCGGATATCAGAAGAGCCTTATAAACAGATGGTGCTAGCACGCCCCCCCCCCCCCCCCCCCCCCCCCCCCCCCACACACACACACACATACACAGAGAGAGACAGAGAGAGAGAGAGAGAGGACAGACAGACAGACAGACAGACAGACAGACAAGTAGGCAGGCAGACAGGTAGGTAGGCAGGCAGGCAGACAAACCGACCGACAGACAGAAGGACACACAGAAAAACAAACAAACAAACATAGACAAAGAAAGGGATAGAAAGGGGAAGGGGGAGTTAAGGAAGAGGGCAAGGGTTTTGGTTTTGTTTGTTTCTGTTTCATTTGGTTTGTTTGTAATTGTTTGAGTGTGTGTTTGCGCTGAGAAAGAAATTGATAGAGAGAGAGCATCGAAACAGACAAAGGGGGAGGGACAAGTGGAGAACAGAACGAAAGCAGGCAGAAAAAGGGAAGTGTGTGTGTGTGTGTGTGTGTGTGTGTGTGTGTGTGTGTGTGTGTGTGTGTGTGTGTGTGTGTGTGTGTGTGTGTGTGTGTGTGTGTGTGTGTGTGTGTGTGTGTGTGAGAGAGAGAGAAAAGAAGAGAGAGAGAGAGAAAGAGAGAGAGAGAGAGTGTGCGTGTGTGTGTGAGTGTGTGTGTGTGTGTGTGTGTGTGTGTGTGTGTGTGTGTGTGTGTGTGTGTGTGTGTGTGTGTGTGTGTGTGTGTGTGTGTGTGTGTATGTGTGTGTGAGTGTGTGTGTGTGGGGGGGAGAGAGAGAGAGAGTGTGTGTTTGTGTGTGTGTGTGTGTGTGTGGGGGGGGGTGATAGACAGACAGACCGACAGACAGAGAGTTCGGTGAAGTGACTAAGCGTTTCACACTACCGAATCGAACTCTGTCTGTACAGTTAGCACCTATATTATCACCATCACCACCACCACCACCACCACCACCACCCCTCCCTTCGCTCCTGTCTGCTTTGGTTGGCTTTTTTTTTCTCTTTAGAGGGATCGGATAGAGGTGGCGATACCCCAGAAAAGCTCACGATGATCTCTCTGCAGCATCCAGACAGGTCCATGAAAGACAGGAATTGTTTCTTAATGGGCGAGACGTCTCTCTGCCTTGTCCTTCCTCCCACTGTCTTTCTAAAGCTCTTTCTGGTCGTCCTGAAGTTTAGAGCCAACAAAATCCACATTTTCGATGTCCAGGACATACTTGCTTTTTCACGGCTCAAGTTGGCTTTAGTCAAACGCCTGAGTAACTCCCGAAGAGTTTCGATATGTTCTTCTTAGATGCGTGTGCGTATCAGAATATCGTCCCAGCAATACATCACGTTCTTTCGTGTCCTTCAGTGTCTATCTCATCCCTCGTTGCTCCAGAGTTCATCATCCCACATGACATCTGTAGGAATTCAAAGGTCCCAGTGAGAGTCACAAACCTTTCTTAGCTATGTCCTCTTTCGGGATAGGTACTTGGCAGTATTCACTGAAAAGGTCTGTTTGGAATGGGTATTTATCTTCATTCGCTTTTTGAATTATTCTTCAGCTGTGGGCATAGGTTCTGAATATGCAAAAACAAATGTCAGCTTGTTCAGTTTCCGGTGGCCTATCCATGTGCGGATTTTGCCAACTCTCTTTTTGGTCATCATGACAGGGAAGCATATGGCGAATTAATGGACCCCCTAATCATTGCTGTCTTCACCATGTGGTCGACGTTCTCTCGGCAGCATACGGAGCAGGACAGGATTTCGGCCTGACAGGAGCGGATGAGATGAGTCTAACTTGGTGCTCTACCAGTCCCTCGTATTCCGCGGAATCTCACTGTATTGCTCAGGGAACTCGATCTAACATCCCAGATTTCTGCTTTCTGATGATCAGGAAGTTCGGTCTCAGTGCTGATATCTTTCATGAACTCATCTGTGCAGATTTCGCCAAGTTCTGAAAGTTCATCATCATTCACAGTCTCCTCGGGTATCTCGGGAATCTCACCCTCAGTAATGGGAGTCTCCTCAATCGTGACTGCAGAAATAATTGGCTCAGTTGAGGTTTCTTTTTCCTATCTATCTTGAGCGGACAGACTAAAACAACTTTAGTTTATTGTTGACTTTCACTTTGCAATCATTCAGTCTAGCAATGTCAACGACGAGAGGCCTTTCACACAGCACCAATTAGTTGTTTGGGGCTGTAGGCTGGGGCACTCGCATTTTGCCTCCTTTCTGGAACTTCCGTACTTACTTCTTGCTATCATCATATTGTTTCCCAAGCTTTTGCTCTTTTTTCATGTTCATCTCTGGCGAGCTGAGGCGTTCCTTTCAGCCTGTTACTTTCACCTCAAAGACGCACTGGCAGCTGTTCTTTGGTTGATCCGCTTCTTTTTCTCCACAGTTCTTTCAGGATGTGTGTGGGGCCTTTCACGGTCGTGTCATGCAGAAGCTCGAGGGGAAAGCATCCAATGGACTCTCCGGATATGCAGACAATAGAACATCAGTGAACCTGTCTGACCACTCTGGCTGTCCACTGCACAGTTTCTTTCACATGGATTCCAATGCTGCGTTGATTTTTGCCACCAGTCCATTGCGAATACATAATGGGCACAGTTGATGACGTGACAAACGTTGAATGATATTGTCACTTCCTTCATGCAGTTCGACATGGATTGTGTACCCAAATCACTTAGGGTTTCTTCGTTCTTTCAAAATGAGCAGAAGCTAGAACCTGTTCAGTAGTTCACTCATTTGGAAGCCTTGATTACTAATGAAGGATCGAGACCAGAAATCAGCACATGTTCACAATGGGTAC
>JADBJO010000561.1:369152-391652 GCA_016801955.1 Conus betulinus | reverse complement strand
TCAAAAAAGAAATACAAAGGTCAAATAAGACAAGGTCAAATAATTCAGTTGTTGTTTTTTTCAAACCCACACTGAACCCATAATACACATAAAATCTGTAATGTCTATAAAGACCAGGTCAGAGAAAAACAGTCTTATTCACCCAATCTTCCCCCCCCCCCCCCCCCCAACCCCCCACCCCCCACCCCCACCCCCACTCCCCCCCTTCCCTTCCTAATCTTAGCATTGCGACAGGTGAATGAAATGGTAGACTTTCTCACTCTCGTGTTTTACCCAGAATCCCCTCTCACCACCACCCCCCCCCCCCACCCCCCCCCCCCACCACCACCACCCACCTACCCCCACTCCCCACCCCTTCCTAACTCTTAAGCATTGCGACAGGTGAATGAAATGGTAGACTTTCTCACTCTCGTGTTTTACCCAGAATTCGTGATGACTGTGTCGGAAGTCCTTGCTCGAGAGGTATTATGGTGACGCAGAGGGATCTTGTCATGTGACCATTGTTTTCAAATCGCTAAAACAGACACAAGGACAATTTGATAAATAGCTAATCATTACATCCATCAAGACGCTTAAATTTTTACCCATGTACGTTTGTTTGTTTGTTTGCTTGCTTGCTTGCTTGCTTGCTTGTTTGTTTGCTTGTTTGTTTGTTTGCTTGCTTGTTGGTTTGCTTGTTTGTTTGTTTGTTTGTTTGTTTTTGTCTATCAGCCCCATTACGCAAAAAAACTACCGAACAGATTTTAACGAAACATCGTGGGAAGACGGACTCTGTTGCATTGACGTTCCATGTGGGTAAAGATCCGTGATGCAGATCCATGATGCAGATCCGTGATGCAGATCCGCGGTGCAGATCCGTGGGGCAGATCCGCGGTGCAGATCCGTGATGCAGATCCGTGATGTAGATCCGTGGTGCGGACTGTGATCAAAAGGAGGGCCTAGGATCGATACAGCAAGGTCACGCAAAAAACTAGTGATCCCGTGATGACGAAGTTTGCCGGAAAGATAGAATGTGAATTACAGACTAACCTATTCCTGGAAAGACAGAATGCTAAGTACAGACGGACCTATTCCTGGAAAGACAGAATAGGAATTACAGACAAAACTATTCCTGGAAAGATCGAAGGTGAATTACAGACGAACCTATTCATGGAAAGATACAATGTGAATTACGGACTAACCTATTCCTGGAAAGACAGAATGTAAATTATAGACGAACCAGTTCCTGGAAAGATAGCATGTGAAGTACAGATGAACCTGTTTCTGGAAAGATAGAATTTGAATTATAGACGAACAGGTGAACCTGTTTCTGGAAAGATAGAATGTTAATTACAGACGAACCTATTCCTGGAAAGATAGAATTACAGACGAACCTATTCCTGGAAAGATGGAATGTGCATTACAGACGAACATATTCCTGGAAAGGAAGAATGTGCATTACAGACGAACTTATTCCTGGAAAGATAGAATGTGCATTACAGACGAACCTATTCCTGGAAAGATAGAATGTGAATTACAGACGAAACATATTCCTGGAAAGGTAGAATGTGAATTATAGACGAACCTATTCTTGGAAAGATATTATGTGAATTACAGACGAACCAACTCCTGGAAAGATAGAATGTGAAGAACAGAGGAACCTATTCTTGGAAAGATATGATGTGAATTACAGACGAACCAATTCCTGGAAAGATAGAAAGTGCATTACAAACGAACCTATTCCTGGAAAGATAGAATGTGAATTACAGACGAACAGACGAACCTGTTTCTGGAGATAGAATGTGAATTACAGACGAACCTGTCTCTGGAAAGATAGAATGTGAATTACAGACGAACCTATTCCTGGAAAGATAGAATGTGAATTACAGACGAACCTATTCTTGGAAAGATATGATGTGAATTACAGACGAACCTAATCCTGGAGAGATAGAATGTCAATTACAGACGAACCTATTTCTGGAAAGATAGAATGTCAATTAGAGACGAACCTATTTCTGGAAAGATATGATATGAATTACAGACGAACCTATTCCTGGAAAGATAGAATGTGAATTATAGAAGAACAGAAAGATCGAATGTAAATTACAAACGAACTTATTCCTTAAAATATAGAATGTGAATTACAGACGAACCGACTCCTATAAAGAAGGATGTGAATTACAGACGAACCTAATCCTGGAAAGATAGAATGAGAATTAAAGACGAACAGATGAACCTGTTTTTCTGGAAAGATAGAATTTGAATTATAGACGAACAGGTGAACCTGTTTCTGGAAAGATAGAATTTGAATTATAGACGAACAGGTGAACCTATTTCTGGAAAGATAGAATGTTGATTACAGACGAACCTCTTCCTGGAAAGATAGAATGTGCATTACAGACGAACCTATTCCTGGAAAGATAGAATGTCAATTACAGACGAACCTATTCTTGAAAGATATGATATGAATTACAGACGAACAATTCCTGGAAAGATACAATGTGAAAAAACAGACGGCGTATTCTTGGAAAGATATGATGTGAATTACAGACGAACCAATTCCTGAAACGATAGAATGTGCATATTGACGAACCTATTCCTGGAAACAGAGAATGTTATTTACAGACGAACCTATTCCTGGAAAGAAGGATGTGAATTACAGACGAACCTAATCCTGGAGAGACAGAATGTCAGTTACAGACGAACCTATTTCTGGAAAGATAGAATATAAATTACAAACGAACTTATTCCTAAAAAGATAAAATGTGAATTACAAACGAACCGACTCCTAGAAAGAAGGATGTGAATTACAGACGAACCTAATCCTGGAAAGATAGAATGTGAATTACAGACGAACAGATGAACCTGTTTTCTGGAAAGATAGAATTTGAATTATAGACGAACAGGGTGAACCTGTTTCTGGAAAGATAGAATGTGAATTACAGACGAACATATTCCTGGAAAGGTAGAATGTGCATTACAGATGAACCTATTCTTAGAAAGATATGATGTGAATTACAGACGAACCAATTCCTGGAAAGATTGAATGTAAAGAACAGACGAACCTATTCTTGGAAAGATATGATATGAATTACAGACGAACCTATTCCTGGAAAGATAGAATGTGCATTACAGACGAACCTATTCCTGGAAAGATAGAATGTGAATTATAGACGAACAGACGAATCTGCTTCTGGAGATAGAATGTGAATACAGACGAACCTCTTCCTGGAAAGAAGGATGTGAATTACCGACGAACCTATTTCTGGAGAGGTAGAATGTAAATTACAAACGAACTTTTTCTAAAAAGATAGAATGTGAATTACAGACGAACCGACTCCTAGAAAGAAGGATGTGAATTACAGACGAATCTATTCCTGGAAAGATAGAATGTGAATTACAAACGAACCTACTCTTGGAAAGATAGAATATGCATTACAGACGAACCTATTCCTGGAAAGACAGAATGTGAATTACAGACGAACCTACTCTTGGAAAGATAGAATGTGCATTACAGACGATCCTATCCCTGGAAAGATAGAATGTGCATTACAGGCGAACCTATTCCTGGAAAGATAGAATGTCAATTACAGACGAACCTCTTTCTGGAAAGATAGAATGTTAATTACAGACGAACCTATTCCTGGAAAGATAGAATGTTAATTACAGATGAACCTATTCTTGGAAAGATGGAATGTGAATTATAGACGAACAGACGAACCTATTCTTGGAAAGATAGAATGTGAAGAACAGACGAACCTATTCCTTGAAAGATAGAATGTGAATTACAGACGAACCTATTCCTGGAAAGATAGAATGTGAAGTACAGGCGAGCCTATTCCAGTCTGTTGCCCATCATAAGGCCTCCCCAAGATCTCTTTGACTTTGACAGAAATATCTTCACTTGCAGATGGTGGTTCAGTCCCTGATACCTTGTTAGAAAGTATATCAATATTCTTGAGGCTGCTTTCTATTACTCGTTTTTTTCAGTCGCCACAATACCATCCCCATTTTGCCTCCCCCTACACTGCAAACGTAGTTTCAAGATAAGCTTAGACAGTGTTTATGATACAATGTTCCATGTCAGTCAATGTATATAATGTGCAACGTCGACTCGGTTGCTTTTGCTTTTGGTCTTTTTTTTTGTTTTGTTTTGTTTGTTTGCTTGCTTTGTTTGTTTTGTTTTGTTTTGTTTTTGTTTGGGTTGGGTGTTTTTTTTTTTTGTTTTTTTTTTGCTTGGTTTTTGTTTTGTTTGTTTGTTTTTTTTCTGGTTTTCACACACACACACACACACACACACACACACACACACACACACACACACACACACACCACCAGCGTGATTACTCATGTCGTACAAAAGTACGCATTGATTTGAATCTGGATCCAGAATCAGAAAGGCCAGTTGTTGGGGAAGATGGAAGGGGGGGGGGGGGGGGGGGTGTTGGAGGGGGATGGGGGGAAAGGACAGTTAAACTGAACGAAGATCGCGTAGCGGCCTCTCTTTGACTTTTCTTTGGTCGCCTATGACTCATCTCTCGCGCGTCAAACATCTAGCTTTTCTCATAATAAAGAAACGCATCACGGGTATGAAAAAAAAAAGAAAAAAAGAAAAATGTTATCGTCATACATCATTATACCGTTTGCCAACTGTAGTGCCAGTGCCAAACATACATTGTAACAACTCGGGGGGGGGGGGGGGGGGGGGGGGGGGGGGGATGTGGGGAAGAAAGGCCCAAGATGAACTTTAGGATTACAAACTGAAGGAACATAAGAGGGAGGCGGCATGGGGGTAGAGGTGGAGGTGGTGTGGGACAGAGATGAAAAGAGAAAGAGCGATGATGAGGACAAGATAAGGGGAAACGATACAAGACTTTTGAGATCAGAACGAACAAATCATAACCAACACGTGACCACCGAGACCACTGACAGTGAGGAAGGGAGTGGAGAGTGGAGGAATGGGGGCTTGGTAGGAAGGAGGGAATGGGGGGGTGGGGGGGGGGGGGGGGGGGGGGGTGGTGTGGGAGTGGGCGTAGGGGCTGGAATTTGCTGCAAAGTCTGCCGCGTGCACACACACGCGCGCGCGCACGCACACACACACACACACACACACACACACACACACACACAAAACGTGCACGTGGACTCTCTCTCTCTCTCTCTCTCTCTCTCTCTCTCTCTCTCTCTCTCTCTCTCTCTCTGCGCGCGCGTGTGTGTGTGTGTGTATGTGCGCGCGCGCGCGCGCGTGTGTGTGTGTGTGTGCACGCGCGTATGTTGTGTTTGTGCGTGTGTGCATGTACAAACGCAGTCACGTGAGTGTGTGTGTGTGTGTGTATAGAGAGAGAGAGAGAGAGAGAGAGAGATTGAGGCATTGACATTCATACTTGTCGCGATAGATGACAAAATGTGAAACTGTTTTTCTATGTTGGTGTTGCATTTTGTTGCTGTACTGCTAAGAAATGAGCAGGGAGACAAACAAAACAACGTCAATGTATGGTGGAAAATGTAAGGATGAGCGTTGTTGAATGGCGAGAAGTTGAGATCAATTCACATGGCAGTTCACATGGACGTCAGCAATGAGGGGCCGGTTTTTTATAGCCAGGATGTTTTGCCAGACTGAAATGATGCTGTGGAGTTGGTGAAGGTGGGGATGAAACTTGACAGTTCAGTTTAGGCTGTGTGTATAGTGGACCCGGACCCGCCCGTGCTCCGGTTCATTCTTTTCCAACTTAACTGGCGACGGCCAAAGCCGTGCATAGAGCACCCGGCCTGACCCGTGTGATGAGAGCCGGGATTTTGCCGGTCGTGCGAACCGTTCCTTCCCAGGCCGTCCGGGTGAAGGGGAACGAACTCCTCCTCTGATTTTTGTACGCTTGTTATCTTTCTTTCCAGCGCGGAAGACAAAAACCTCATCGCTGCTGCGAGGCTCAGATCTATTTCCATGAACAGTGACAAGAATCATGCCGACAGAGGTGTTCTCTCCGCTGCTTGGGACAACATAGCACGAGAAAATGGTAAGTAGTAAAAGTGTTATCTTCTTCTTTTTTTTTTTTTTTTTTCTTCCAAATGAATCAAGTTACAAACAGTTCTTCAAATTTAGATCCAATACTATTCATATTAACGAAAAGTGCCAGTCACGGATATATTTTCACCAAAAACTAAGAAGCGTCCACACTGATTCAAAAGGCGTTTTGTGTTTTTTTTTTTCTTTTTTTTTTTTGTTGTTGTTTTTTTTTGTGTTTTTTATAACAGATTGGTAAAGGTGTCAAAGAAAATTGTTTGTGGCAGCCGGCTCCATCCGGGTCTACTATGCACGCTTCCAAGGACCCGGACAAACTGCTGGGGCATGGCCTTGCAATACACGGACGGGTCCAGGTCCAACAGGCATGTAGCCTTAAGATTAGATTCTGTTTTCAAATAAGAATCAGCGATCACTGAAAGGCCTGAGTCACCCCTGTCCGGCGTTTACTAATCGCATGCCCTAGAATGATGAACTGTTTTTCCCCAGCACTAAAGTACTTTTAAATGTCATGCATAGTAGGCACGTGTGGAAGTGATAGCTCGCCGACACTAATGATTGCAGCGTTTTGGAAAGCCGAATATTCTCCTTCTCCCCCCCCCCCCCCCCCCCCCCCCCCCCCCCGAGCTGCGCGAACGATGACGCAATTAAAATGATGAATCAGATGACGACAGAATGGATGGTGTCATGTTCTGCTGTGTATCAACTTTCGTGTATGTCTTTCTTTTTCTTTCATTGGTTATACAATTCTACATAACACATTTTACTGTGTTGATAAGATTCTCCTCAAGGGAACAACGTTATCTAAAGTTTTCTTTTGTCACCCCATCCAGATTTGGGACCGCGTGTGTGCTTTTCTACAATACAGGTTTTAGGTGACGCTTGACTCTAATAGTATTGACACGAGTGTTCTTCCCGGGATACCTTCGCTACTTCATTGCTGTTTTTCCCTTGAGATTACATAAGCAGTTACATATGCTCTGTATGTTACAAAATCCGCGTTGTGTTAAACGTTTCAATACAAAACATATGTCGGAAACACGAACTGGCTTGACATTCGGTTGATCTGGTTACACAACATGCCCTGAAAAAAAAAAAAAAAAAAAACATCGCTGAAAATTGAGGTACAGAAGACGAATGTGCGCGTGCGTTTCTTCTTCTTTTTTTTTTTTTTTTTAATCATCAAGTGAAGCGCAGAAATGTGAAGAAAAGAAAAACACTTTTCAAACTGATATGAAGGATTCGTTTTCTAATCAATCGAGATATGGTCGTCGATTCCAGCCTTTTTCGTCTCTCTATGTATGTATTCACAAGCTTGCTGCCACACAAACTCGAACATGAAGCCATCTGGGGGTAGTGCGACCAAGCTGTCGGATTTCAGCAACCAGGATCCGTTTGGTGAAGAAGACATGGTCCGCTTGAATTGTCTGAACATCTATAATGGCCACTTGTCCGATCACCCTCTCCTTGGTCACTTGCATCCTGCTTTTCTCCAGACTGGTCAACTGTCTTCAGCTGATTGTGCGACGGACTTCTCGGAGAATGCTTTTCTGAACTTTAGAAAGGAGAGTGAGGAGACCGACGAGGAGGGAACCCAGGGGACCTCTGCTGATGATGATAACGATGAAGAAATCTCCTTTTCTGTAACGGGATCAAGCGAGGGAGCCGACGATAAGGAATCAACTGCTGCCGTCATCCCCCCACACCTCAAGATGCAACAAAAAACAAATGTGCCATGCCGGACGGAATGCATATTTGTTTCCTCTCCATCAACTTTACCTTCATGGTGATCGGATTGGTGTTGGTTGTTTTCGGTGTCATGGTCGTCAACGACGCAGTGGCTGTGCAGACACTCCTCAAACAAAGACTGCCAGGTCGTCTGGCTAACGTGGATTTATCCGATTTCATCCGCGACGGGTCACCAATGTTTGTGCTCATAGGATGCATCATCTTGTTCGTGGCGTTGGTAGGCATAGTGGGAATGTTGACAAGTTCCATCAAGATCCTGAATTTGTACGCCTTCTTCATTGCCCTCGCAATAGGTAGTGAGTTTGTCGGTGGCGTAATGATTATTGTGAAGAGAAAAAACCATCTCCAAAGGCATAAGGGAATCGATGCTGCACAGCATGAAGGAGAACTATGACGGATTACCCAATTCCTCCAGCCTCTTCTCTCAAAGTCTGGGATGCTGTCCAGGTGTATTTCCAGTGTTGCGGCGTCCGAGATTATCGCGACTTCAATGAGACCCCGTGGTACAGGCATGTGAATAATCTGCCGGAGCCCACCACTCCTTACACGGGAAACGGGACCACGCCGTTTACCATCAGCATCAACACGACCACGATTACAGCATTGACCGACCAGACTTCGATGTCTGTGGTCACTCCCCCGCCCAGGTTACGTTTGTTTCCTGACACTTGCTGCGAAACGTCTGTGTCCACCGTGATCACCGCGGCCTCCGCAGGCAATCTCAAGCTCGTGGATCCGGATTGCCCCAAGAAGAACGTTTCCCTTAAAAACCCCAACACGGCTATCGGGTGCTTTGATCGGATCGAAGCCTTCCTCTTCAACCAGGTCTGTCCCCGTGATGATTACTTCTAAGCTAGCGTTACAAGTGGATAATGCCCTGTTGTCAGCTGAAGTTGTCATTGCTACGTCCCACACCCGGGTATGATGAAGCTTACAGGAAAGATTGAAAAGTTGTGCTGAGTCAATGGTTGGTGTGATGCGCCTAGTGTGTCGGCGAAGTGTGTGTGTGTGTGTGTGCTTGTCACCTCTCGCTTTCAGCTTCAACCGCTGACTAGCACCGCTGCTTGACAGCACTGAGAAAAGGGGAGCAGGATGCGGCGGCAGTCTTTCCCTGCCAATATATAGCCTTGTTAACGACCAGTCTGTCGCCCCTGCCCAATCTATCGCCCGGCGACAGATTGGGCCTCAACACCAGGACCAACTTGTCGACCAGGCGACAGGTTGAGACTGTGGCCCATTCCAAGTTTTTGAACCAAGGGGCGACCACTTTCTCTCACTTAAGAAGAAAGTGCAGGATTGAGGAGAGAAAGTGTGGTCCTTCCCCTTTCACTTTCTCCCATGTGAGAGAAAGTATGAGGGCGCCCCCACACTTTCTCCGATTGACAGAAAAGTGTGGGAAGTGCCCATATTTTTTATTTATTATTTATTTATTTTCAGTTTCGTTATTAGTTCTTGTCTTTCCTTAACATCAAACTAAGAGCCAAATGATAATAAAATCTGATAAAAAAAAAAATGATGGAATGAGACAGGAGTTTATATTGTTGTTTTTCTATTGAATGGTCACATTGAGAAATCTTCAGAGTGCATAATCAATCAGAAAAATCAAACATGCAAGTGTCAAGTAGTTAAATCAACTAGTTATCAAATCCAAATAATATAATTCACGCTGGAAAGTAGGCAAACACACAAAAAAATGTTGCTTATGTTATTTTGGTAAGTTTATATGGACATGGTATTAAACATTGGCCATAAACGTTACCTGTCCAATACTCTCCCTATCGAATGGGGTGACCACAAAGTAGTTCAGTTTATTGTAAAATCCAAATGTTCACTACTTAGGCTGCGTATGCTCTAATGGTAATTTTATAATATTCACAACCTAGATAACTACTGGTCAGTGCCAAAACCAGGTCAGCTTCATGAAAATTTCACGTTTTCACTATTTCACTGCATATTGGTGTGTTATAAACGCTTCTGTACAGTTTACAATATAGATGTCCGGTGGTCAACAAGACTGACCAGTGGTCAGTTTCATGTAAATTTAATATTTTCCTGAGTTCACTCCATATTGATATGTTTAATGCTTTCTTTTTTTTAATGTAGAAGACCAGTGGTCTGCAAGAAAGACTAGTGGTCAGTTTTATGTCAATTTCATATTTTCACTATCTCATTCTGTATTGATGTGTTATAGGGTGTATATGCTTCTTAAAACGTAGTATGACTAGTGGTTAGCAACAATGACCAGTGACCAGTTTGGAAAACGTAATTGCTTACTGTTTATTATATGAATATTTCTGTGCTTCTGGCAATTGATGACCAGTGGTCAGTGACAATGACCAGTGATCAGTTTGATGCCAGTTCCATATTTTTAAAAAATGTTTGACAGAGAGAGTGTTGCAGTGGTCAGTGACAATGACCAGTGACCATGATCAGTTTGATGCCAATTCCATATTTGAAAAAAAAAATGTTTGACAGACAGAATATTGTTGTGGTATGGGCGTTTCTCTGCTCCTTACAACACAGATGACCGGTAATCAGCAAGAATGGCCAGTTTTCATTGTGATGTAAATTCCATGTTTTCTCTATTTGAATGCATATTATTGTGTGATGAGCACTTTTTTTTCCACCTTTCATGACGTAGATGACCTGTGGTCACTTTGATGCAGTATCTATCTATATTTTTTTTAATATGTACGTCTCCTCTTAATATGATGTAGGTCAAAATAGGTTGTATCGATTCTGTATCAAAGAGATCATGAACACCACTGGACTGACCATGTACAGTAAAACCCGGTTAATTGAAAGAGCCTTTGAACCACCTACGGACTTTTAATTATCCGAATTTTAAATTATCCGCGTGTTGAGTTCATCTAAATTTTAGCCCAATCTAAAACAACATCAAAATAAACCTAACAAATTGAAATTAACTGAGCAAGTCAAGGAGTAGTTCCAAGGAATTTCAATTAACTGGGCTTTGTTGCAGCTTTGGCATTACTAGGAACCGAAAAGGACGAGAGACAGAGAGAGAGACAGAGAGAGAGAGAGAGAGAGAGAGAGAGACAGACAGACAGAGAGAGAGAGAGGAGAGAGAGAGACAGACAGACAGACAGAGAGAGAGAGAGAGCGTGGATGTGGGGTGGGTAGGGGGAAGGGTTTACGAAAACCCCTTTTAATGGTTTTAGGACTTGTTCAATGTTCCATTTGTACTTTTCTTGAACGATGGTCCTTTTTTTTCTTTTCATGTTGAAATGTATTTTCACGTCATTTTTGTTATTGACATGGGCCTGTATTCACATCAGGATAGCATGGGGCCTTGGAATTTAACAGGATTTTTGGAAGAGCTTCTACGCTGGCGTGGTGCCAATTCTCACGCTATCTCAATGTGAATACAGACTCTGGGTGTTTTTATATTGTTTTTATTTCTAGTTGTTTTTTTTTTTTTTTTCTAGACTAAGAAAACGTGTGCGAGAGGTGCCTGCCAGAAGTGAACATCACAAAAGGAATTAGTACAATAAACTCTCACACCAAATTAGAAGAGAAATTGGCCCCAATACCCTGGAGTTACAAGGGCCGCGATTCTTTATTACCCCGCCACAGGAGTAGAAACACTCTAACTTCAAAAGTAGTTCGCTGTGACGCTGTCTGTTTTTCTATCCGCTGAAATATTCCCTCTTCAACCATGATGTCTTCCCTGTAAGGTCTATCCCATCAAAATATGCAACATCCGGGCCCAATCTGTCGCCGGGCGACAGATTGGTCCTGGTGTTGAAGACGAATCTGTTGCCTGGGCGACAGATTGGTCCTGGTTTGAAGACCAATCTGTTGCCGGGGGACAAGCTGGGCAGGGGCGACAGATTGGTCATTAACATATCCTCTCCACAGAAAAGACTGCAGCAGCACAGCCTGACAACTGTAGGTGCAACCGGTTATTAAAAGTGTCATGGCGGGTGGAGCATGGCATGATGAAAGGCAGAGCCCATCCTTCTTCTGCCGTGTCCTGATCTTCTGACACCTGGGTCCAATGGCCATTTCCTGCAGGGTGGACAGAAGTGGCTTTCTCGCCGTTCAAAAAATATCCCTGAGTGGTTTGAACGCATAATTCTCAGCTCCTTCTTCGAATGGCGGGCTTACAGTGTGTAGTGAAACGGCACCCCCCCCCCCCCCCCCCCCCCCCCCCCCCCCCACCCCCACAACAGAGAGAGAGAGAGAACCCGTCACACACTAGACATATCTCACTCTGTCTGAGCTGCTTATTGACATCTCGTTAGCATTCCTCTAACGGTCGAGAAAGGCTTGAAATATTCATTTATGTGGATAAAGTATGTGCGTAGGCGCTGTTAACCACAAGCTTTTAAGAACATCCGCTTTTGATTTTAACTGGGGAAAAAAAATACTGTGCACAATGGGGATGTTTTGAAAAAGCGCTGTCTAGTATTCTCAGGCAAGAGCAGATCAAAGAAGTCCTGACTGAACGGCCTGGTCACACCAACTCTCTTGTTGGCCATGCCCAAAGACAGGGTTCCTTATGGACAGAAACTCTGTGGAGAGTTTGACTAAAGGTTTTCAGAGAATAAGCCTCCTCAGACAAGTATTTGGACCCTGAGCTTACCATAACGGGGCTGAGCCAAATCCAGCTCATGACTCCTAGAAGCTCTTCTGCAGTAAGTTGTTTGTCTTTTTTTTTCATGTCGCTGCCGGGATTCAAACCTTCACCTTGTGGATGGAAGGTCGTCTCCAGGAATTGCCTTACAAGACAGATGTCTCACTCACATCGCCACCGAACACACGTTCTAAGTCAGAATATCTAAATTTTATGAAGTTCACTTTTGTTTCTCACTTGCTGAATCCAGCTGGAATTCCTCTCAGGTACCTCTGCTATTGCCTGTTGGGTTCGAATTCTAATCTTTCCAGAAATTGCGAGTTGTTTCATGAAATTATAGGCTGATGATCCCACCAACCGTTTGGCGATGACTTTGGCATAGAAGTCAGGTCCCCTCCACCTGCTGGTTGGACGGGCATACTTCTCAGTTTGGTATATGTGAGCGTGCATCATTCTGCTCACTTACAGCGCAGCGTGTTAATCAGAATCGTTTGATCTGATGAACATGAGCGGAGTACAATATCCAGTCTCGTGCCACTCGTCCTGATGGTCGCAAGGTGGTTTTCCCATTCTGAGAGGTCAGCTGTGCACTCCCAGTCATTCACACTACCTAGTGAAGCCTGCTTCCATGTTCTTGATGTCCAGGCCATGATATATGGCCTGCTGTCGTGCAGAACGTCGTGCAGGGGCTTCGAGTGGAGAAATGTTTCTCTGTCAGTGCTGACCGTGTATGTGATCTCCTTGAGCACCTGGCTGTATCTCCCTACATACCTTCCCTGGATTAGCGCGGCAATGCATTATTATACTCAGAACGAGTTCTACTGATCGTTGACCTTGGCAGAGCGAACAGCATGGTCATCTGATTGTCCAATTTTCCCCCAGTGATTAGTTTGAGGGTAAGAAAGTCATATACAAATGTAAGGCTGAAAATACCCCCCCCCCCCCCCCCCCCCCCCCCCCCCCCCCCCCCCAAAAAAAAGTGCCATGTGTAATATTTCATTCTAGTTGAGACTTCTTTAGAGTGCGTTTTCCCACGTAGTCCACTGCCTCTGTTGAACATTGTTACACTGCCTCCTTGGTTTCGTGGCATCCGCTTCTTTCTTATCATATGTACCCCTGTTTCCCCTTTTGCCCGTCCCACCACTTCATTTCTGTTGATCCCAGTTCCTGTCTCTTGGGTTGTGTGTGCCTTGTTATTTCCCTGATCTGGGGGATTTCCTTCGCCGTTTACTCTGGCTCCAGAAATTGGTTTCTGCCAGTCTTTAGCTAGGCTTGATTCATATCACACACTTGTCCCCCGAGCCCTCAAGCATGGTTAGTACTCTTGGCATTCGTGGAGCCCCCTGAGCTATAAAGTATCCGTCACTGCAGGCCGATAGTCTGACAGCATAGCTAACGGCTGATGAGGCTGTGGTGACGATTGTACGATACTTCGGCGCCTTGGTGGGATGATGACGATGACTCATGTATACTCCTGATAGGAACGAAAAGAAGGAGGAGTTGTTTTAATGCTCCCGTAGAGCCTTCTGAGAAGATGGTAATGAAGAAGAAGAAGAAGAAGAAGAAGGAGAAGAAGAAGATGATGATGATGATGATGATGATGATGATGATGATGATGATGATGATGATTGTTAACTCCTGGGGGATGTGACATGAATAGAGTGGTTGATACTCCTGAAGAATCTTATCAAACGATAACAAGATTTAACACTTCTGGGAGAGCTGAGAGATGATGATGGTGATGATGATGATGATGATGATGATGATGATTGTTAACTCCTGGGGATGTGACATGAATAGAGTGGTTTGATACTCCTGAAGAATCTTATCAAACGATAACAAGATTGAACACTTCTGGGAGAGCTGAGAGATGATGATGGTGATGATGATGATGATGATGATGATGATGATGATGATGATTGTTAACTCCTGGGGATGTGACATGAATAGAGTGGTTTGATACTCCTGAAGAATCTTATCAAACGATAACAAGATTGAACACTTCTGGGAGAGCTGAGAGATGATGATGGTGATGATGATGATGATGATGATGATGATGATGATGATTGTTAACTCCTGGGGGATGTGACATGAATAGAGTGGTTTGATACTCCTGAAGAATCTTATCAAACGATAACAAGATTTAAACACTTCTGGGAGAGCTGAGAGATGATGATGGTGATGATGATGATGATGATGATGATGATGATGATGATGACGATGATGATTTATTTCTATTTGAGGACTCGATAAAAAGATGACGATGAACGAAACCTTCTAGAGGGCCTTACAGGAAGATGATGTGTCAGTAGTCCTGGAGGACCTGATAGAGAATGATGATGATTTAATATCTCTGGAGAACCTGTTAGAAAGATGATGATCACTGAGTACTCTCGAAGAACCTCATAGCAAGTTAATGGTGATTTTAAAACTCCTGAAAAGACTCGATAGAAAGATGACGCTGATTTAAGACTACTTCAGGACAGGATAAAAGATGAAGCGGGGGAGGGGGGGGGGGGGGGGGGGGAGCGTCACATAATGGAAAGATAATGAAAGAAAGGTGATGATGATATAATACTACGAGAGGACCTTATAAAGAATACTATGATAAGTGAATACACTTGGATACCCTGACAGAAAGGTGATGGTTATTTAATGCTCATTAAAAACCTCATAGAAAGACAATAATTGAAAACCACTGGAGGACCTGAGAAGAAGAAGAAGAGGAGGAGGAGGAGGAGGATCGAATATTCCATGTGGATCTTCAGATAGATTATGACGATTGATAATCCTGAAGAACCTGATAGGAAGATGATGATTTTTTTTCTGTCCCAACTTCTGTGCCGCCTCAGTGGCAGTGCACCCACGCCGCTCATTCCGACGCCCCGTCCACAGACACAGTCCGGTCGGTCCCGCCGCAGCCCCCACTGGCAATCCACAGGGGGCACTCAATGTTAAGTCGTCAAGAGGCAACCCACCGGAGGAGACATTGCACTGCTGCCGAGTCACTTCGGTGGTGTTCAGTGGCGCCTGTTCTGATCCAACATACGCAGGACACCACCTACTAGGCCCCCTACTGACGACAATAATTGCTTAGTTGCGGAGCCAGCGTGAGTAAGCTCTCCCTCCGAAGGGCGCCACCACGTCCGTCCAACGACAGCCCCCATGGACTCGCCGATACCGGTGACCCCACCGGAACCAAACCAAGGTCACAGACGTGGAAAGGACATCAAAACTGAGATCACCATGAGAGCAGGGCATGAAGGGCCACAGAATTTGAGACACTTTTTTTTTATGCTGATCGATGAGGATGATAAAGATGATGCTACAGATTTCCATTTCGGTCTGAGACTGGCGTGACAGGGCTGTACTATACACTTCCTTTCACAATATATCCCGGCGTCAACCAGGCTCGAGAGATGCAGACATCTGCAGTGTTGGTCAGGAAATTTGAGCAACACTCTCAGAGACGCATCCAGTAAGTGGATGAAACTCGACTGTGTGGTCCAGTCTTCCCAACTGAGCCTGTAGCAAACTCAACTCTGGGTAGGAGCCGGTCGGGGTAGAAAATCCCACATGACTAGAAAAAACCCACATGACTCTGATAAGATTCGAACCCGCGACCTCCCCAGCCGGGAGTCTGCGACGTTAACCCACTTCGCCACGGCGGCTGGTCCCAAGATGATGATAATTAACACCCCTAGAGGGCCTGATAGAAATATTATGACGATTGGATAATCCTGAAGAACCTGATAGAAAGATGATGATAATTTAATATCACTAGAAGCCTGATAGAAAGATCATGACGACTGACTGATCCTGAAGAATCTGATAGAAAGGTGATGATAACTCAGTAACACTAGAGGGCCTGATAGAAAGATCATGACGGTTTAAATAATCCTGAAGAATCTGATAGAAAGATGATGATAATTTAATATCACTAGAGGGCCTGATAGAAAGATCATGATGACTGAATATTCCTGAAAAAAAAAAAATGACAGAAAGATGATGATAATTCAGTATCACTGGAGGGCCTGATAGAAAGATCATAATGATCGAATATTCCTGGAGGATCTGTCAGAACGATAGATATGATTGGATATTCCCGAAGAACCTGATGGGAAAATGATGAGAGTTAATCATTCTAGTCAAATTGACCTTATGGACAAAAAATAATGACTGAATATTCTTCGAGGATCTGTCATAAAGATGGTGATTAAACACTCCTGAAGAATCTGATAGAAAGATGATGACAATTTGATACTGCAGGAGGAGGATCTCATTGAAAGATGAAAGTGAATACTCTAAAAGGGTATATCAGAAAGATTACGATGACTGACTGTATAATCTTGCAGACTTGTTAGAAAGATGATGGGTAACACTACTGGTGGAAGTGATAAAAAGATGATGATGACTAATTATTCTTGGAGATTCTGAGAGAAAGATGACGATTGACTATTTCTGACGGATCTGATGAAAAGAAGATAATGACTGAATGCTCATAGATGACCTGATAGAATGACGATGGTGATGATGATTTAATTCTCCTGGGTGACCAAGGAAAGGTGATAATGACTGAATACCTAGGAAGACCTCATAGAAAAATCATCACGATTAAATGACCCTGAATAGCCCGAGGGAAAGATGATAGTGACTGAATATTCAAGGAGGTCTGATACAAAGACAATGATGATTTATTACTGTTGGATGACCTAAAGAGTAGAAGATGATGACTGAATACCCCTGGAAAACCTGATACAGTGATAGACAGAAGATGACGATCTAATACTCTGGCAGACCTGATAGAAAGCGGACGATGATTCCATACTCCTGGAAGGTCTGATATGCAGATGATGTTGATGATAACTGAAATTCTGTTGTAGGATTAAAAAGGACGATATTGACTACAACCATTGTGATTTGATACTCATGAAGGTCTTGATACGATGATGATGATGATGATGATAATGATGATGATGATGATGATGATGATGATCGTTGACGACGACGATGATGATGATTTAGAACTCTTGGGGGAGAGAGGAAGGTGAAGATGACGATGATGATCACCAAATACACCCGTAGGACTTGACAGGAATTATGATGATGATGATTTTATATTCCGGGAGAGCCTGGAGGTAGGACTAGGATTATGATTTCATACTCCTACACACCCTGGCAGGAGATATGAGCATGATGATTGTGATTCCATGCTCCGAGAGGACTGTAGGAAGAGGATGTGATAATGAATTCCTGAGAGAAACATGATTATAGTTTGTCACTTCTTGAGGACAGATAGGAAGTTCATGACACTCAGTGGACGTGCCTCATAGGAGGGTGTTGATAAGTTACTACTCTTAGAGACAGCCTGGTAGAAAGGCGCTGATAACAAATCATAACCTTTGTGAGGACCTGGTAGGACGATGATGATGATGACTGTACCATACTTGTCTCGTTGTCTTTGATTTTTCAGGGGATCTTTATCGCATCGCTTTTCATTACCATCTTGGGGATCGAGGTGTCGGCAATCAGCAACACCAGGAGCGTCATCGGACAACTCCTGCAGGTGAGGGAGGATAGGGCGAAGGCGATAGCGAAGGCAGAAAAGGAGAGGGAGGAGGCGGCCAGAGCTCTCGCTGAGCAACAAGCCGCCGAAGCCGAACAGGCTGCCCAAGAAGATTTACCAGAAAAACTACCTCAGCGCCTCTGGCTGACGCTCTCGTAGCTCTGTGACTTCGACAGACGCCATGTCGGATCAATTTCTTGTCCTATATGGATGATGTCCTCTTCGAATCTCCTCCCGTTTGGACGCCGTGGAAAAACGATCCTCGGCCTCTGTACCACCAGCTCCTGTGCTCCAGCAAAGGACTGCCTCCCTCTCCACCCCACCCCTACCCCTCACCACCGACTCAGCTTTGTGAATGTCGAGTCTCCAGGCAGCAGATCTGCTGGTGTTTAGGTACTTGGAGAAACTCCTGTGGCTGAGACACTCGGAGAGACCTGTGGGTGAAACTCCTTTGGCTGAGACACTCGGAGAGACCTGTGGGTGAATGCGCAGAAGAGGTAGAGTGCACTGTGACACGCCTCCAAGGCCTCTCAATCTGTCTGTTAGTAGTTTCGGGTCAGTTCTGTGGACCAGACACTGACATCAGTGACGACAGCATCAACACGAGCAGCAGCAGCAGCAGCAGCAAACAGCAGCAGTAGCAGCAGCAGTCGCACTAGTTACATCAGCAGCAATGAGAGCAGTGCAGCAGCAATAATGGTGGTGGTGGTGATGGTAGCCACTGCAGCAGAATTCGGCGCAGAAGCGGCTGTTCTGGTAGTGGTGGAATCAATGCCGTTTGTAACAGTAGTTGTAGTACACGCTGACAGTGGCACCAGTGACAGCGATAGCGTCGTCTACAGCTGTTTAAGCATGCTAGGTAGTGATGGTTGCAAAAAGTGATCGTGGCAGAAGCAGTAATTGTGTGTGTGTGTGTGCGTGCGTGCGTATGTGTGTGTGTGCGTGTGACACAGCGATAGCGTCGTCTACAGCTGTTGAAAACATGCTAGGTAGTGGATGGTAGTAGATGGTCGCAAAAAGTGATGATCGTGGCAGAAGCAGTAATTGTGTGTGTGTGTGTGTGTGTGTGTGTGTGTCTGTGTGCGTCTGTGTGTGTGCGCGTGTATGTGTGTTTGCGTGTGCGTATGCGTGTCCGTGCGTGCTTTCACTGGTTGTGTGGCAAGGTGCCCACACGCCGCATTTGCAAACATTCAATCGAAACACAACTCCAAACGCACGCATCCGATCCATTCAACCAAAGCAGAGACTGGAGAAACCAGATTTCACTTTACGCGCGCGCGCGCGCGCGCGCGCGTGTGTGTGTGTGTGTGTGTGTGTGTTCCCTTACCAAACACAGCCAAGAAGTTTTACACCAATAAATAATAATAATAATAATAATAATAATACACATGATAGCTGTTTTGTCTACATTTCATGTTCAACTATTATACATACATTCTAATCACTTTTCCCATCTACATCGTTGGCAGCTACATGACACCCCACAGGCAGCTCATTTTCTTCCTTTTTGATAGCAACACACCAGTACTACATTTCCTGGTCTTTTTTTTTTTTAAACAGTAGCTGGGTATGTGTTTTTTTTTTTTCCCCAAATTTCACCAGCGGGAACCAAGCTTCCAGGAGGTAGGGTAGTACGATCCAATGGCTGGACGCTGAGGTTTTCTAGGAAACGTTAGCTTTGAAACATGTAAGTTTGGTTGGGGTTTTGTTTGTTTGTTTTTTTTAAACATTGTACAACAAGACATGATAACACATTATACTCACGAATTCGTGGCATTCTGTTTCCAGAACATTCCTACCCACAGTTGGGGATACAAAATGAAATCTTTACAAAAATACAAACCTCAAAAAAAAAAAAAAAAAAAAAAAAAAAAACGATTTGTACTTTTTTTTTTTAAACCAATTACGTGTTTTCACAAAAAAAAGCTTCTCATTACACAATGTCGTTTTATTATCATTTGTTTGGACTAATTACATCAAGCGTCTACATTCATTTAGGGATAAATTCTCTTTATGTATTTTTGTTACTCCCCAGCATGACAACTTACCCATGAAGAATCAATATTTTGATCAACCGAATCACTAACAGACTTCTGTCTGCGCTGCATTGTCATCCACCGCTCCCTGGTCGTAGGTCGTAGGGAAAACTTTTACACTTCCCAAGCTTGGAAATCAACTACCACTTGGCCCCAGCCGAGCCTCATATCCTCCTGTCTGGCAACCCCTGGTGTGCCATACAGATCGGGAACACACTCGTCCTACAAAACAGTGAGCCTCCCTCTCCTTCCACTTGCCTCAACGTCCAATCAACAACAAGAAAAGGTCAGGGATACAAGCACTGTTCACATATGGTTTTTTTTGTGTGTGAAAAGTTCAGAATCGTCATCTGCGCATATGTACTGTCATGACACAAGGCAATGTCAAATTTTATTCACCGCGTTGGAAAAGTCAGGGACAGATGAAAGATGACCAACGCAATGGCCAAGCGCTTCCAACATACGACTGATTCTCTAGCAGTAGCGGGTTCCAGTCCTTGCATGACCCAGCTGGGTTGAAGAGCGGAGCCCACGTCGCTCCTCCACCCACCGCCACCCCCCCCCGCCCACACCCCCCCCCCCCTTCCACCCCCCCTTCCACCTGCTCTTCACCACCCCCTCCCAACCCCTTCACACCATCCTGCTTCCCTTCCACCACGTCCACTTTTGCCCAGCTCACAGGCCTGCTGACGTCACAAACAACTAGTTCCGGGCATGACATGCCGCACACAGGCACACACAGGCCTGCTGACGTCACAAACCACTAGTTCCGGCATGACATGGAGGGCACACACAGGCCTGCTGACGTCACAAACAACTAGTTCCATGCATATCGTGGAAGACACACTCACAGGCCTGCTGACGTCACAAACAACTAGTTCCATGCATGACGTGGAAGGCACACACAGGCCTGCTGACGTCACAAACCACTAGTTCATACATGATAGAGGGCACACACAGGCCTGCTGACGTCACAAACCACTAGTTCATACATGACATGGAGGGCACACATAGGCCTGCTGACGTCACAAACCACTAGTTCCATGACATGACGTGAGGGCACACACACAGGCCTGCTGACGTCACAAACACTAGTTCCATGCATGACGTGGAGGGCACACACAGGCCTGCTGACGTCACAAACAACTAGTTCCATGCATGATATAGAGTGCACGCACAGGTTTGCTGACGTCACAAACAACTAGTTCTATGCACGATATGACGGGCTACGCACAGCACAGTTATACAGCAGACCTCTCTCTGGTCTGACCGAAGACACAGTACTCCCTCCGTAGAGCGTACAGTCTTTGGTCTGACCCTGCCTTCGTTGTGGCAGACGCACGCAGGAGATCAGAAGAAGAAAGCGCGTGCTGAAGATCGTATAACTCATACAGTGTCAACGTCCATTGCACTATAGAGAAACTTGTGCATTCATGGCAGGCAGGCCTGCATCTTGATTAACCGCAAAATGGCCACGAGATCTGGCAAAGAAATTTCTTTTTCCTTTTCGTGTTTTTGGGGGTGGTTTTTCTTTCTTTCTTTTTTTTTTTTTTTAAACTCTTATTTACTTTTTTTTTTTTTTTTTTTTTTTTTTTTTTTTTTTTTTTTTTTTTCGTTTTTCTTTCTTTTTTTTTTTTCTTTTTTTCTTTTCTCTTTCTTTCTTTCTTTCTTTCTTTTTCTTTTCTTTCCTTTTTTTTTTTTTTGGGGGGGGGGGTCAACATCACTGTGGCGAGCAAAGCTGTGCCACCTGTGTATTTATTTCCCTGGTTAATTGCGCCAACACAGAGAATTTCACAGTCTTTGGTCCAGCATGTAGCCTTGCACGTGCGTTAAAGACATATTGATACAAGATGTTGGAGCAAAAAAAAAAAAAAAAAAAAAGTACTACGTTCGAACGGCATAGAACCTGGTTCGGCTTTTTTTTTTTTTTTTCTCTCCATGTTCAACTTCAACGAATCCTGAATAGAAACAAGATAAGCGTTGTATGTAAAGGTTAGGTCAGATGGGCAATCATTCTTTCATTAGGTCCCACTACCCTCCCCGAGCACCATGTGTATAACATTCGTTGATAGCGGAATGAAATGGTAGACTTTCTCACTCACGTGTTTTAGCCAGATTTCTCGATGAATTTGTCGAAGGTCCTTGCTCGCGAGATACGATGTTACAGCCGTGGATCATGTCACGTGCCTTTTTTTTTTTTTTTTTTTAAACTGAGGAGCAGACGCTCCCTTTAAGCGTCACATGGACAGTTAAAAAAAAAGGAGCTTATGATAATTTCGCCCAGGAGGTTATGTTTTCACCCACGTCTGTTTGTTTGTCTGTCAGCAAGATTATGCGAACAATGCTGAAAGCAATTTGAGCGAAACCTGGAGGAGATATTTTGACTGTGGTCTGAGGACCAACCCGTCAAATTTTGGGGCAGATCAGACGTGCAGATTCGTGGCGCATACCAGAGGTAGCAGATCCGTGGCTCATATCAGAGGTAGCAGATCTGTGGCTCATATCAGAGGTAGCAGATCTGTGGCTCATATCAGAGGTAGCAGATCTGTGG
>JADBJO010000561.1:351652-359152 GCA_016801955.1 Conus betulinus | reverse complement strand
TGGTTTTTGGGTTTTTTTTTCCCGTACATAAGTATAATTAAAACTGAAAACAGAAAGGTAACATATGTCTAAATAACTGAATTGAAGTTACATTGCTCGATCATGACTACGTAAACAACGTCAAAGTACAGCAAGTAGGCGGGACGGAGGCTGGGTTTTTTTTGTTTGTTTGTTTGTTTGTTTTTTTTTAAATAGGACGACCGTAATGATACGTCAGGTCATGGTACGTGTTTTTGACAATCAGAAGATATGATGCTAATACATCATTATAACTACAGAGACAGCAGAGCATATTTCTTCTTCTTCTTTTTCTTCTTCTTCTTCTTCTTCTTCTTCTTCTCAAAGTATTAACAAAGTAACAATATTGATTACATACGCCCCTCAATGTAATAGACAGAGAAAAGAGAGAGACTCAGAGAGAGAGAGAGAGAGACAGAGACAGAGACAGAGAGAGAAACAGAGAGACAGAGAGACCCTTTCTTCTTATTTTTTTCCATGAGAGACAGACAGACATACAGAAAGTTATTATCATTATGATTATTAAGATTAAGAATATTTTTTCATAGCGCCTACCGTTTTTGAAAGGGACCAAGCTCTAAGAACTTTAAAATCCACTCTCGTTTACACTGGAGGCTGCCTACTAGGGCAGAGCCGACTGAACATATGCCTGCTTGCGCAGCATTCAGTCGTTTCCAGTGTCATTCAGTCGAAAGATCACTAACTCATTTTTTGCAGTCATTCTTTCCATCTTTTTTTTTTTTCTCACAAAAGAAGACACACAGGCAACTAAGTGTATAGTCTCATCCATGTAGGTATACATGTCATCGACACCAACGGACAACACATGCCTGCTCATCCGAATGTTGTTGGTGATGGGATTCCACGTGTCTGCATGATGTCCGCAGAGAATAACCTAGTGCCTTGACTTTGTCCTGGCAGCGTGCACAATCATCTTTGTGTTCTTACACTTTCAGCGAGATTTTAAGGTCTCATGGCTACGACCTAGCGGATGTGTGTGACCTGCGCATTAGCCCAACGCGCTGTGCGCAGTGGGGTCTCAGACTAAGCAGATGTGGCGTGGACTTCCTACAGTTTTCGTGCATGGGTTTCAATATCTGTTTTTTTCAGTTGGGGTTGAAGAAAGGGAGCAAAAGGAGCGGAGGAGGATACCACCCACCTACGCTTCCTAGCTTTGTTCCAGTATACATCCATCGTCATTGTCAGACGGGCGCTCCTCAGGCATCTCTGATGACACGAAGGCCTTTACGATGATGTTCTCATTTTGGTACCCTTTCCTAACTGTGCATTCAGTGTCCTCACTTTCACATAATGAAAATGAACTTGTCTTGTGTATATCCGTCTGTAGATATGGGATTGAACTAACGCTGCTTGCTATCAAAGCAAGCACAGAGTACGTCTTGATGTTGTCGTCCAGTCATATTTTTCACTGATCTGAGGTACTGCAGGCAACTACTACTTGACAGCATCAGTTACGTAACATTTCGTATGACATTTCTTGGTTGCGAAAAAAAAAAAAATCTGCAGTTGGTACATTTTCCTTTACAACTGAATTTGCAGCCATGATTATTCTGAGTTGAATTTCAGTTGGAGTTTGATTGGAAACCTCATGTAGAATTTTTCATTTGAAACCGCGTAAATGATTATTTATAAGATCACAGAATTATTTCGGCGCCATGAATATAACAGGCTTTCAAAAAACGGGATCATCCCCATCTCATTACTTTTCTGTGTGGAAAAACAAGATGAAGCACACCCATTTTCCAGCAGGCATGTATGTTGCTGATTTCATATTTGTGTTAGGTATTTGATCCCATTGTCATACGTTTGTTCCAGATTTAAAGGCCTCTTCAGTATGATTGAACAACCAAGTGAGCCAAAGGCTTTTTCAAAATCGGATAACAAAACCAGGTACCAATTTTGTCTTCTGATAATCATTTACGGATTAGCTTTAAACTTTCTCAAGTGGATATTTTCTGTGTGACATTTGTATATGTATTGTTTTTCATCGGAGTAACATTGACATTTACCTTTAATTCTGCCAGAGACCGCGGTCACATCCTGTTTTACTTTTTGCTATTTTGGTTATAAGATGATATGAATCTTTCTTTTGTTTGTAATATGAATGCTTAGTTTATTTCCCTTTAAAAGACAAAGTATAATTCTTTCATAATGATTGCTAATAATGGTTTGTTTTGTTGTTGTTGTTGTTGTTGCTGTTTTGTCTTCTAACAATAATGATTTTCCAGTCATAAAAAAAAATCCTAAATTCCATCACACTTTCAAATCTACAAAGATTTCTACATCCTTTCCCCTCTTCCGTATCCCCATTCTTCTTTTACCTCCTGCAATACATTTAACATTCAGCACTAAAACCGTCTCTCCAGTGACTCTGAGGAAATTTTTTTTTTTTTAAACCAGCGCTCAGCATCTTTATCTCTCGTTCATAAAGCACGATAGGGATAAAAAGCATCATCACCACTATCATCATCATCATCATCATCATCTCTCTTCTTCTTCTTCTCTCTTCATTATCGTCGTCGTCGTCGTCTCGTCGTTGTTCGTTGTTCAGTGTTGTATCTGAAAACGTGTATGATCAAACAAACAAGAGGAGGGGAGGCGAAACGAGAAATACAACAAATCCAAACAAAGATGTAACTTACGCTTGATAGCGGTGATAACGATGATAGTTGAATATCGAACACACACACACACACACACACACACACACACACACACGAGCTTATTAGATACTTGGTTAAAGTAAGGTACACTATATCATATGTACTGCAGAGGTTGTTTTCTGGGGAGAGGATGGGGCGGATGGTGGGTGTGATGGTGGTGGGGAGGTTGGTGACGAATGGGGCGGCTGAGAGAGAAGGTGGGGGGGGGGGGGGGGGGGGGGGTTGATCGGCATATTTTTATCGCTGACTGTTCTGGCTACTTGCTGGGTTGGCTGGATGAATTCTCATTCCAGTTTGGTTTTAATCATGAGATTAATTAGCAATTTGATTGGATTGTTGGTTAATCCTTAGCTCTGAGGGCGACATTTATCGTGTCTGTGTTGTCTCTGCTTTCCAGGTGGGAACACGACAAAACAACTTAAACCCCCTCCTTGACCCTGATCAGTCCGTGTTCGAGAAACAAATCATCATGGCGTCGTTTGAGGAACAAGTAAACAACGCCTCCATCCACAACGACCAGCACAGCGTCACGCAATTGAACAGCAGACCACAGGAGCAGCAACTGCCAACAGCAGTAGAAGCTGTCATCAGCTTCGGATACTCGCCTAACCTCGTTCTCTCTATTTACCGACAACTTGCACGTGCGACCCCGTCTCGCGCACACTGAAGACACGGTTGCTGTGCCCGGAAGTGCGTCTGCTCATGTGACAGGAAGCAGTCCCACTCGTGACGTCTCTGCGCGCCTGCGCTTCTGGTTGCTGTCGAGGAGGCAGTTTGTCGATTGGACGTCGCCGGGACTGGAAATGATGACGTGAGCTTTAATTTTAGCAGCACGGAGGTATCTCCTGCAGGTGGAAGTTCGGGTGATGACAGGTGGCCTGTACTGAACCAGTCTCACTCTTCCAGTGGAGGACAGTCATCTGCCATCAGCCAGCTTTCCACCATCAGCTCCAGCGACCAATCAGCAAACTACGCAGACGGGTCTTCTTCCAGACACCGGACAATGATTGGTAACCAGTCTTCCACCAGCGAGTACCCTGGAAGAGTGACAAGGTCCGTTGAGGCTTTCACCTCCACACCGTCTTCAGCGCAAGTTCGGGACGGACCGGACGCTTCGTCATCACCAGGGTAACTGCTGCAAGAAATATGACCAGCTCGGAAAATTGGTCCTCAGCGTCTGAAGTAGCAGTGACGTCAGCATTTACGAGTCCATCATATCCAAGTCCTCCTTCAGCACACGGAAAAAAACATTCGCACCTCCCAATGCAACGCTTTCCTGTGATTCCGTGGAGGAAGATTCAGGCAACTGTGCACCACATCACCATGGTACTCAACCAGCAATAGCCAACCCTAATCCAGAATCAAAGACACGTGACAGAATGGAGCGAGGATCAGACAATGCCGAAGCAACCGAGAGAAGACGTCGTCAACTGGCGAGGCTGAGGGCTTTGAGAGCCGAGAACAGACGGCTGAAAGCTCGACAGAATTGTCTCGGCTGCCGCCAGAGACCTGTGGCCTTGACCTTCCTCCCTTGCGGGCATTTTGCTTATTGTCAGGAATGTGGCACTTCTTTTGAAGCCTGCCCATTGTGCCATAAAACTATTCTTGCCGACGTAAGAACCTTTTTGTCGTAACTTCCGGTGGAAGTTAGAGAAGGGGCCAACCATTGTGTGTGTGTGTGTGAACGAATCTTTCTTTGAGTTCATATGCATATGTATTTCCAGCACTGTTTAATAGTTGTTGGTTTGGGTTGGTTGGTTTTTGATGCCAAGGACAGTATCATAATCAGATAGCAGCTGTGATAATTAATTTTGGTGCAACAGATGATCGTGCAATTGTTGCTTAGATGTAATATTGCTACAGTTTACTGTTTTAAGTTGGTCGAGTTCCATAGTGCCAAGAGAAGCCTGTACTTGGAGATGAAATCTATTCCCTGAAGTACTCTTCTGAATCTCGTTTTTTTTTGTGTGTGTATTTTGTAGCTGTTATCAAAGAAATATGTTTATAAGCCAGTGTTCACATGAACTTGTTCACGTAAGGAAGAAAACACATGAACTGGAGTGAATCCAATGAAAAGCTTTCGTCAAAATTGTTGTCTTTAGCGAATTATGTAACCATTAGTCTCTCTGTTTTTCGTACTGCATGTAAATTGATACTGTGTGTTCACAGGTTATGTCGTTAAGGGATGTTGTTTTACCCTTGGCCAATAGGGATTGCATGTTATTTAGTCTAGAATTTTGCTGTTGATGTATTGGATGAGAATGACGATGATTGGGGAGGGTGATGACGGTGCACTTACGATGGAAACGTTGTTGTCATCGTTGTTCAGTTCCAAGTTTTATTCACAATACCTTTGTGTCATACGAGATTTAGCTGAACAATATTTTGATAACATTGAAATTTACTGATGATGATGATGATGATGATGATGACGATGATACCTTAACAATGAATGTTCAGGTTATCTTAACTTGATGATGAATTGATAGAAGTAGCCGGTTTTTCGCTGCTCGCTGAACATTAATTTTAAACATGTGATCACGTTTTTTTGCGCATTTTCTTGATTTGATTGTAAAGAAACTGAACAGCATTTGTGTGTTTATTTGTTGTGATGACAATTTCCTTGTATATTGCTTATGTGTCCATTTTGCTAAGAGCGCTTAAGAACGTAGTTCTGTTGTAAAATGCATGTTGCCTTTTAGAATTACTCGAGATACGTACGACATGCACAATTCTATCGACTACCGGATTTAAACAGGTCACTCAGCACTTACTTGGAGCTTTCGACCTGTTTAATTCCGGTAGTCGTTACGTCTACCCCTCAGCAGTTAAAACTTCCACAGCAATGTCTATAATCATTTTTTCAGCTGTTGTTTTCTTCATCACATTTCTCTTTTCGTATTGTTCAATCGTTGCAAATAAACTTTAACAAACTGATTTATTTCTATGATGCTTACATTTTTGTTTTGAGAGGTGTGTGTGTGTATGTGTGTGTGTGTGTGTGTGTGTGTGTGTGTGTGTGTAACTGTCTATGGTATTCTCCGGTAGCATGTTTATGTGCTATAGAGATGGGAGACTGGGAACACCAGAAACTTATCCGGGAATGCATGAGCATAAGCCAACCCAAACCCTAACCCTAACCTTGTCCTAAAACTGACATTAATCTAACCAGCCTGATCCGGTCCTAACCGTACAAAAACTTACGGAAAAAAACAAACAAGCAAAGAAAACAACAACCATAATAAGAAAAAAAATGAAAAAAATAAGATAAGATTTTTTTAAGTTAAAATGATAATAATAACTTCATTGACAGATTCAGCTTTGGGGGGGGGGAAGGGGGAGGGGGCAGTAGAGTTGTCTTCTCCTGTCTCCATCATTAAAGAAAAAGAGAATGTTCGCCCTATACTCGCACCCACACAAGGTGAAAAAAAAAAAAAAAAAAATTTGCGAGTGTCTGTGATTAGTTGAATGTTCCATATTCCGTTCCAGCTTCATTATAAATAGCACAGCCGACTACGGAGGCCTATGGTTACCCGGCTTTGGTCAGCTGCCAGTTTAAAAAGAGTTCCAGTGCCTGCAGACAGATGTTGCAAATCAGTGGAGTCGGTCAAATCATGGTGGCGACCGAAATTTGCCATTCAAGCTATGCAACTTGCTGTGTTGTCGTTCTAGTGGTCTGGTGTGGTGCAAGATGCCCCACTTACCCCCACCACCACCCCCTCCCCCCACTCTCCTGTGATGGTCAGTCCTGTCTGCGATATCAGCGTAGGTAGATGTGGACGTGAAAGCCGAGCGCATTTGGTCGGTGGGTGAGTTTAGCTGGTTACAGCTCACAGCTCTCAGCTCTGTACCCATCGTCAACACAGCGCAGGCCTCCAAGGATGGTACAGGACTGCTCTAAAGGCACGTGAAGACAGTGCTTCTCTGGGTCCTCCCCAGCACCTTCGGGTGTTTCTTTTTCTTTTCACAGCTCTCAATCCGATGTTAGAAGTCAGTCGTTTCACGCTCGGCGCTCTCAGTCACCTTTTTTTGCGACGCATGTTAACGCATTGTCATTCTGGTGGTGTTAGGTGGTGCCTCAGTCCTTCCCGCACTCCCTTTGGATGGTAGTGTAAAATAGGCCTGTGTGGGTGAATGAAGTATGGTAGAGATAAGATCTAAAGATAAAGGCCAATTGAACTACTTAACAACATTTGCAAAAACTGACTCAAGAACACAAGAACTGTTTAAAATACGTGGTAAAGGTAAGGAAGTCGATCCATCAGTGTAACCATCAATACCCGAATTTGTAAAGAGTTCTCTTGCTCTTGGGCATGGATTAGTAAATGACTGATACTTAAGGTTTCCCCACACATACATTTAACGTTATGACAATATTTTTTTTTTTCAATGCGTTCAAACGAAATCTATGGATTAAGCTTCCAATCTCCCTAGACGAGAAAGAGACTTGTTTGTACGTTTTTCCCCATGTACCCATCACTAAACTTTACACAGTTGTGATAATATTGGACGTCTGAGTTCATCAGTAATGTTTTACTTTTCTCTTGACGTTGAATTTATAATCGAAAAACATTCTTTCAAATCTAATGGAATGTTAAGTGGTATTGCGTAATTGACATTTTGAGCTGCTTTTCTTGCAAGTTGATCTACGCGCTCGTTGGGTACAATACCACAATGAGAGGGGTATCCAACAAAAAGTAACAGTAATGCCTTTCATGGATAAAAGATGAATGAAATGATGAATTTCTAATACCATATCAAGTCGCGTTGAAGGACATGCAGACTTAATCGAGTGGAT
>JADBJO010000561.1:244152-346652 GCA_016801955.1 Conus betulinus | reverse complement strand
TAAATCAATTAAATAAGATAAAGCCATAATAATGGCTACCATTTCTGCAACATAAATTGATCTGTGCTTTCCAATATAATAAGTCTTTTCCACTTGTAGTGAAGGTATTACAAAAGCAGAACCTGCCTGATTAGTATGTAACAAGGAGCCATCAGTGAATACTTTAAGATGATCTGAATATTTATTTATAGTATGCATTTTTATGGTATATGACAAAATATTTGGTTGATCGTTTTTACTAACATCTCTATAATCAAGATCAAAATTTGCTCGGTTCCTTTCCCAATCAGGAAGAGAATTAGATGACGTTTTCAACAGAGAATCAAGACTGATGGCGGATTCTTCCAAAAGATCTGCTATATAGGAACCAATGGTGGAAAGAGACACAATCGATTGAGCTCTTTTAGGATAATGAGACTCAGGCTTCACAGCAATTTCAATGCTATTCACGTCTTCATTTGAAGAGCATTTAAGTACATATTTCGAAACAGCCAATTTTCTGTATTCGTCCAAGGGTAAAACATCAAGTTCTCTATAAGTTCGCATAGTAGATGCATGGAAAAAGAACACCAAGACACAGTTTATAGGCCTTGCTATCTATACTTGCAATTTTTGTAACAAATATTTAGGAGCACTGAAAAATGCCTCTTGTGCATAAGATAGTTTAGATCTAATCAGAGATGTCACTAAATGCTTTAAGATTTTTGCATCCTGACACCAACTTTGCTGGCTAATAATTTTTAGGAAATTAAGGGTTTCCTAGCTTTATTAAAAAAAGATATTGAATATGATAATTCCACGTTAGTTTAGACGTCAAATACACTCCCAAAAATTTGACTAAAGATTTATATTCAAGAGCAACGCCATCCAGTTTGAATAAAGGCAGCTCAGTAGGATCTGCACCATTAATAAATAAAACCATATATGTTTTTTCACTAGAAAATATTAAACCGTTATTAAACATGTATCTACCAAGACTGTCAAGATCAGCTTGATATAGTTTTCTGTAATAGTTTATTTCGTGCTTAGTCGTGTTTTTTCTTACTGAAGTATTTAACCATATGCATAAATCATCCGCATATTGTACTACTGTAACGTGTTTGCTTACATGTTTCGGAAGATTGCTCATCAGAATATTAAACAACATTGGAGCTATTACTGAGCCTTGTGGAATGCCCATTTGCAATTATTTAAAACCAGAAAATATATTTTCTACCCTGACTTGCAGAGATCTATTTTGTAGGAATTCACTGATATAATAATAAAGATTGCCACTCAAACCAATTGTCTTTAATTTAAATAATAATTTCATATGCCAGACACTATCAAACGCCTTTTTTTACATCGAAAAAGGTAGCTAAAACACTTTTTCGTCTAGCGAACTGATATTTAATTTGTGTTGTTAATTTAACGATGAGATCAGTTGTTGACCTACCTTTCCGAAAACCAGCTTGGTTATGTGGAATTATATTATTTTTATCACAGTAGTGAATCAGTCTATTCAACACTTTTTTCCCATAACTTTTGAAACATGGGAAGTCAAGGCTATTGGCCTATAACTGTTGACATTTGTAGCAGGTTTACCTTGCTTCGAAACAGGAATAATAATTGACTGCTTCCAGACTTCTGGCATACTATCACTAGACCAGTTTTTTTTTTGTAAGATTGTCAACAGAAAAGAGATGAAATTATCTGGTAAATGTTTTATCATTTCGTTTGAAATCGCATCTATCCCTACCGACGAAGTTTTATTAACTAACGAAGAAAGGGCATCATTAACTTCATGTATAGCTATAGGGGCATTAATATAATGATCATTATTAGAATGTGTCTCATTAAAAGCATTACTTTTTTTCTTCTATTTCTCTTTGTCTTCTGCATTGTGGCAGAAGACTTTCTGTGCGCATGCTCTTAGAAAAACTGTCGGCAAATGCTTCCGCCTTTCCTCAGAAGTTGGAAAATTATTATTTTCCAGTTTAACAGGGCACCGAGGAAGATTAATTCCTTGTTTTACATCTCTAAATTTTTTCAATACTTTCTGAAAATCTTTATAATGAGAGACTTGTTCAGCGCAGAAAGATGACCAATACAATCGTTTTGATTTGGCCACTACCCTATTAGAATGTGTGTTTGCATCTTTCATTTCTTGATGTGCCTTTTGTAATCTGTCAAACAGACTGTTAGGTTCACCCATTTTTAGGTTTGTCTTCTTTTCTTTTTTCTTTACCTCAGACTTTATTTTAATGTATTCTTTATATTTCATTTTCTTGAATGTTACAGCTTCTTCGCATTCTTTTGTCCACCACACATTTCCAACATGATTACAGTTTTTTATATTTCCACATTTAGGAATAGATTCATCTGCAGCCAACAGTATCATGTCTTTGAATTTGCCATAAAGAGCATTTATGTCCTCACTGGTGTCATCAATCCAATTTACATTTTTTGATGAAAGTATGGAAGAAAATTTTGCCAGTCTGCAAATTTATAATTATATTTGGGTATTTTGTCTTGTGAATATTTTTCATGCTCACAGATGTTCTTGAGCGAAATTTTGAGTGGCAAGTGGCCACTTCCAAGTGTGTCTTCAAGCGGCTGCCAACAGCAGTCAAAAGCTAATTGCGGAGATATTAAAGTAAGATCAATGGTACTGGGTCTATGAGTGGAAACATCTGGGAATCTCGTGACACTACCATCGTTTAATAAACACAAGGAAGAGTCTACAACATTTTCAACAAATCGATTGTTTGTTATTACAGAACAGTCTTTGTCCCAGAATGGACAGTGGGCATTAAAGTCACCACTGACCAGCCATTTTTCAGGAGATGCTTGAAATGAATGTAACCATTCAGTATTTCGATCATTTGGCCCTTTTGGCAAATAGACATAGACAACATTCAGAATGTCATTGTCTTTAATTTTCACACTGGCTGCACAAGAGTATAAATCCGATTGATCCTTTGGAAATGGTGATGGACATAAAGAATAGGCAATGCCTTCTCGGATGTAAATGGCACAGCTTATTCTTTCCTTGGAATCAGATACTTTATTGTGTATTGGGGGATAGTAAATTGGAATAATCTTGGAAGCTTGGGTTTGCACACATTTAGTGATTGCAAAATTAGAATGTCATAATCTGTATTGGCAAGATGTTGGATCAAATAAGATTCAAAACACATGTGTGTGTATGTGTGTGTGTGTGTGTGTGTGTGTGTGTGTGTGTGTGTGTGTGTGTGTGTGTGTGTGTGTGTGTGTGTGTGTGTGTGTGTGTGCGCGCGCGCGCATGCGTGCGTGCGTGTGTGCATGCGGGCGTGTATGCATGTGTGTGTGTGTGTGTGTGTGCGTGCGTGCGTGCGTGCGTGCGTGCGTGTGTGTGTGTGTGTGTGTGTGTGTGTGTGTGTGTGTGTGTAGTCTTCTTCTTTCTCTTCTTTCGATTCTGCTCACCTTCATCAAATTGTTTTACATGACGTTCGGTAAATAGACATGAAATTACACCCACACACACACACACACACAGAGAAGTCATCACAGTACACCCTAAAGTGTGTGCCATGAGTTTTCATTGGTCCTGTCTTTGTTTTGTGCCGTTTCAATGGTTTTCATTGGGCCAGATCCCTTTGTGTCATTTTCTTTCCTGTAATGCGTTTAATAACAAAATAAATGATGCTATGCACAAACAATATTACGAATTTCAGTCTAGATATGTTAACATATACGATTTACGACGGATGCATACATACTCTAGAACATTCATATCAAATTGTTAGATTGATCTTAGTACATTAATCCTCATGTAATAAGAGATCCCTTAAGGTCACATGACGTCGCTCTGCTAGGGACTACTTCACTCAGTCTCCATCTTCCTTCGTTTTGGTACGAGTTTTATCAAAGCTTCATAACATGCCTAATGGTTTCTTCCCAAAATGGACCAGGTCTAGAGCAGCAGGTAAGGTGTTTTGGCACATACTGCCAAATTTTTACCATTAAATCAAAGCATGCGTTTTAGAATTGAATCATTTTGTTTTTCACCGGTGACCCACGCTACAACATCGTGATCAACATGGCGTCAGGCGTCTGCTGGGCTAGTGAGAGGGAAAATGCGTCCCGCCCTTTCCATCGGCATTGTTCTTTGTACTACATGGTTGACTTTTTGTTTTCTTTGTTTGTTTAAGTATGTAAGAGGAGATGTTAAGTCTTAGTGTTTTTATCTACGTTTTGATGCGTCCCTTTTTTCACTCTTGGATAATTACCAGTATCGCCGCTTGCGATACAGTCGCGACTATCGATGGAGGCCAACGTGAACTGGAGTAAAAAGTTTGCACACTGACGTCATAGTTTAGCCTCAACTCCAGTTGGTGGCCATAATTATTAGTCTCTTTCGGCGCTTTAATTAGTTATTAAACTAATAAAGGTTGATGTGGGAGGTGTGTGACAGCTTAGTATGTTGAACAATCAGAAACAAGAATGATACACGCATTCAACAAGAAGATCTAATCTGAACGGTTTACTAGAGCGGGAAAGAACTTGGAAAATGGAATTTCATCCCCAGAAGTGCAAAGTGTTAAGTGTATATATACGCTCACCAACTAGATCAGAATATTCTGTTCACAATACTATTCTTAAGAAACCAATGCTGCAAAATATCTAGGCGTGATGATAGATAGTCATCTCAAATGGAAAGAACATTACAATTTAGTATGTAACTTGTAAGAAAGCGAATAACATTTTTTAACATCTTGGCATTCTTATACAGGAATATCAACGATTGCCCCGAAAAGGTTAAGACGACTGTTACAAAACACAGGTTAGACCAGTATTGGAATATGGTTGCTCAGTCTGGGATCCTTGCATCGAAAGGACATTGGTAACCTTGAAAAGATTCAGAAGAGAGCAGCACAGTTCATAACAGGGAACCATATCAAAGAGAACGGAAGTACTAGGGAGAACATGAGGAAATTAGAATGGAAACCCTTAGAAGAGAGAAGAGCTTTTATCAAACTTATATCTTCTTCAAAGGCAGAGCTAAACTAGTTGATATACCAATGGAACAACTACTGAACTAGTACTGAATAAAAGTAGCACCAGGAGTGGCGGTCAATCTTATGCCATACCAGCATCAAACATTGACAGCCATCTACATTCTTTTTATCCTTGTTCTGTACAGCTGTGGAACTCACTGCCAGGTGCCATCAAGATTGCCACAAATGCAGTCCCATTCAAGAATCAAATTGATACGATAGTCTTGAGATCTGCATATTGACTGATTTTTTTATTTTAACCTGCGCAGATATTTTATCGTTACCTGGGCCTGAATCTGGCCATTGCTTTTAACTTTTTGAATATTTTGTGCCACTCCTTGTTGCCAAATTTCGCTCCAGGGGCCAACAGGCCGAGTCACACTTTATTTTCATTTTTATTTCATTTCATTTTATTTTTACTTTTTAACATGCGCACTGGTGACCTACTCATTTTTTGAGTGAACCAGTATTTTAGGAAGAAGAAGAAGTGTAGTCTAAGAGTTTCTTAAACCAACACGTGCTTGTGAACAGTTCCAGCAAAATGGAGCTGAGGGACCCCCATTCTTTTTAACTGTAATTTTTTATTTTTCAGCACATAGTTTTGACTTCCAATTTATTAGGTTTGTGGTGGTTTAGTGTGTTCAGCTGCAAGTGACTGTGCAGGAATTTTTCACTTAACGGAATAAAGCGGCCTGTAGCAGTTTCATGGGTGCCACCTCTCACAAGCACAGCATGGGCAGTGCTGGCAAATGTCTTGTTGTCTACTTAATGACGTAGGCATTAATCATGACTCTCAACCACATTATGGTGGTAATCGGTATACTGCAGTTCAAAGATCTTCCTGTGTGAATGTTAGCAGATTTTTTTTTTTTTTTTTTTTCCCAAGCTTGCCTCTTGTTCAACAGATTGAAACTTTTTTTTTTTTTTTTTTTTTTTTTTTTTTTTAGCTCTTGTGATTAGAAGTGTCTTACATTTAGCACTTTTTGCAAGTGTATGCAGAGTTTCATCTGAATGACTTTGCACTTCATGTGTGTGTGTATACAGTTTCATCCAAAATATTAATTTGTGTACTTGAATTTAGTTTCTCCCGGAACATTCAGAGATGAGGTGGTCTACAAAAGCATGTGTTATGCGACCTGCAGTCAGCTACCATGCCCTTGTTCTTGAGGACATGTGACCTCACCTTGTTTCACACTTTTTAAATGCATTTTAATTTTTTAGTTAAAGCAATGTTTAATTGCAGCATAACTTTTATATTTAAAAAAAAAGGGGCTAACTTTTAGTTTTTATGATTATATGTCTGATCTTCCTTTTTTCTCTAGGTCCAGGCTTGTGCTTAGAACCATAGAATTTTGTGTCAGGCCCGTGGTCAGAGCCTAAGATTCCAGTCTTTTTTTTTTTCATAATGATTTGTTCTTAAATACATGTATCATAGATACATAAAATTGGACTCAGAAATAGATTTTCTATCAAAAATGGCAAATGATGATATATATATATATATATATATATATATATATATATATATATGTAAGGAAAGGAAAGCAGCACCATTACTTAAAAATTTGCTTTGAAAGGGACATTGCCGTGGTGAACAATTAATTTTCTGTGTTCATGAGTGATTTTTAATGCTGATAAACTGCAGAGTAAATAATTTCCCTTTTCTTTAGCAAAACAAAAATCTTTATTACTGAGTTCAAATGTAGAAATTACACAAGATTATTTGAGCCAAGTCTGTCACACACACACAAAAAAAAAGCCAAGTTTGTCGATGTGATGAGCATAGTTTGTATATCCGTCAACAAGCACATGCACTTGCGCGCGCGCACACACATGCACACGGGTTTTGTTGGGTTTTTTTTTTTTTTGTTTTGTTCTTTTAATCAAAGAATGTTTCCAAGTTCCATCGCACATTGTAAGAAATTTCAGGATTGTTGGAAGTATGAGATGGTCATAAACCAAATTCAGATTGCGATAATGGTTCCATTTTCAGTTTTTCATTGTTAAGATCAGGGTCCTGGCCCGACTTGCACTCACCGAAAAATCTTTTATCTTCTTAAATTCCTAACATTGATTTTTTTTTTTTTTTTTTTCCTCTCTGAAACATAATTGGTACTTCGACTTGATCATGACAGATTTTTGGTGTACTGTCGATCCTTTTTTTTTCCTTGTTTTTTTTGTGTGTAGTGACAACTTGTGTTCATTATCAAATGCTTTATTATATAGCGCCATGCGGCCAACTCAGCCAGTGTGACATTTTACTGGTCAGCAGTCCATTCATAGCTGCTCGGCATCAAACAGGAGTTGCATGGCAGCAAATATGCACAAATTTTTTTTTAGGAGGAAATGTTACTGCTCAGTAATTTACATTTCTGTGCCTGATGTGTTTGTGTTTGTGTGTGTGTGTGTGTGTGTGTGTGTGTGCGCTTGTGTGTGTGTGTGTGAGGAGGAAGTTACGAGTGAAACAAAGGCTGAAGGTAAGTGGGACTCTGGCACCAGTGGCCATATCACAAAACCAGGGAAGAAGAAGCTGGTACAGATTGAAACAACTAGCTTGGTCTCTGTTTCCGGTAAACTTGGTGTACAAGTAACCCTATGGAAAGCTGAAAAAAATTGTCCGAGATCTGGCACGGGGGTAGCTTTACTAGCCGGAATGAACAAACTCCAGTGAATTAATTGCCACAGTGAAAAGCACAATGGCACTGATGAGATAGTCACTCAGTACATGGAGACGGCTACAAAACAGCCGTGCCAAAATGGATCAAAATCAGTCCCCTTGTCCAAGAATTTCAAGGAATGCCTGCCTAAAGAGGAAGGTGATAGCTCATTACAATTCAGTGTTGGTGGGGAAGACTAGAAATAGTAGGATTCTTCTTGAGTGATGTCTGAATTCTGATTATACTGCTAGTACTTTGCCATTCATTTTGGAACAAAAGTTTTTTACCATTGTTTGGGTTTACTGTTGTTTTTCATTAGGCAAGAACATGCTACTTTTTTTTTGTATGAGGGCATGTTTTCATTACGTGAAATTTGTTTTGTTCCTTATTTGCTACAATCACTCACATAGCAGCAGCTTTTGTGGTAGATGATGTCTGTGAATGAATCAGAATGTAACATCTGGGGTTTGTGTTGCATAAAATGATCTAGTAAATGGTGTTCACATGTCTTTTAAATGTTTTCACAGAAATGTGTCTTGTGTGCCCTGAATGTCATGGGATGACTGAGTGAATATAACAAGTGATATTTTGGAATACGATGCAATATTTACATATTCCCACCATGAATGATGTTGACAATAGCAGCAGAATGATTCACCCGTTCCTCTGCCATGTCGGTGTACAAGTTCAGCGCAGCGCATGCCGTGCGATAAACACGTGCTGGTGGGCTAAAATCTAGTGCTGTAAACTTTCGACTGTCGACGGATTTGCAGACGGGAAATTCACGTGCAAAGCACAGAATACAATGCTGACAACACCTCAATAGCAGGGTATAAAAAGGGTTTGGCTCCATTGAAAAATGAAACCAGAAACGAAAGGAAAGAATGCCAAATCTGAACAGCCAACAACGAGAAAATGCGATGCGATAGGCCGGTTGCAGGCCGGGCAGAGTCAAGCAGCTGTTGCCAGACATTTCAATGTGTCCAGAAGCACCATCAGTAAGCTTTGGAACCGGCTTGGAACGACGGGGTCAACAGCAGATCGACCTCGTTCAGGACGGCCAAGGTGCACAACCCGAGCCCAAGATCGCTACATCACGCTCTCGCCATGTTCGGGATCGTTTCCTGTCTGCTTCCTCTACAGCCCAGGCCATCCCTGGCCACAGACGTGTAAGCGGGCAAACCGTACGCAATCGTCTACATGCTGTTGGAAGGAGGGCTCGAAGACCTGTCCGAGGACCCGTTATGACTCAGCGTCATCGCCAGGCACGACTTCAATGGTGCATGCAACATCTTCCCTGGGCTGTTCATCGTGAATAGAGACAGGTTTCATTCAGCAACGAATCACATTTCCTGCTGCAACGCCATGACCGGAGGAGGAGGGTCTATCGCAGAACGAATGAACGCTATGCACAGAACTGTTTGATCAGGCACCTCCCCATGGTGGTGGAGGGTAATGATATGGGGAGCCATCAATTTCAGTGGCAGAAGCCCCCTAGTACTGGTCCAGGGACGACTTAATGCTCAGCGCTACATTGCAGAAATCCTCCCGCCTCACGTTCTTCCACTCCTGGCTGCTCCTGTTCCATATTCATGCATGACAATGCTCGGCCATACTCAGCCCGCTTAACACGACATTTCCTGGCTGCCAACAACGTCAATCTCCTTCCCTGGCCCTCTATGTCACCGGATTTAAACCCAATAGAGCACATTTGGGATGAGTTGGATCGCCGAGTCCGTGCCCGAGTTAATGCCCTACAAATGAACGAGAGTTGTTCCAGGCTCTTCAGGAGGAGTGGGACACCATTCCACTGCGCGTCATCCGCAGTCTGCTGCGATCCCTGCCCAGGCGACTTCAAGGTGTGATTGCTGCACAGGGAGGACACACACGCTACTGACGTTCGAAAGGTGTGAGCTCTTCTGTAATGACTTTTTGGCACTGTTTTTTTTCAACGCAAAATCAGATAAGCCATTATGTTTCAATCATCTCTACTTTAAAGGTGTTTTGCAGTCTGCAACTTGTAACAAAGTGTTACAAAACATCAGAGGGAAAAATAGAAAATAGTCTCTTGACGGACTTGGCGGCAGTTGAAGAAAACTGTTTTATTGTAAATCTTAAGACTGGAGACTTTTCAACCAAAAAAAAAAAAAAAAAAGATAAACCAGAAGAGGAAGAAAACGCAGAAGAAAAATCACGAAAGGCGATAGTGATTTTGCTGCCTAATCATTTGATTTTGTTACTTAGACCTTTGTTGTGTGTGTGTGTGTGTGTTTTTTTTTTTTTTTCTTGTGGATCAGGTTAAGTTAAAACCGGAGATTAAACAAGTGATTTCCTGTCTTGGTCTGCCTTTATTTCACATGTGAAACAAAATGGCTCTGAAACTGCGGTTGGGTGTGACATGATAAGGTGTATGTGAGCCTTGTTAAAATTTGGAATTGTACATTTAAAATGTCAAAATAATACACACTCATGCCTTTGAGACCTTTGCAGCTCATGTAACTGTAAGCCTTTTTTTTTTTTTTTTTTTTTTCCCTTCTTCTTTTATAAGCGTGTTTATATTCGAAGGTGGACGACATTGTTGGCCTCACCAGTCGCTTTGAAAACCTGTTTGTTGCATTGGTCAGTTACATTGTCCAACAGACTATTGATAACCAGATGAAAATAAGCCTTTGCTTTTGTGTGTCTAGTTTGCTGGTCTGGACATCAGTGGTGGTGGGCGTGGACGTGACTTTGGACATCAAGGTTTCCCCACAGGACCAGGACCCAACAGTGAGTACATGTTTCACTTTTTGAAAACTATTTGTGCTGGATGGATGACTCCCATTCATATCCCCATCAGTCCCCCCCCCCCCCCCTCCCCCCCCCCAGTAAGTTTTTGAATGATGTGCTCATTCTATTCAAACATGGACATGAAATTTATGCACACGCATGTATACATATGCATTCACGTAGCGGCAGAAAGTCCGTTGTAATTTGTTGCATGCAATTTTCTGCATGTGTCCTCAACTTCAGATTTTTCCCAGTTGCTATGGGACGTGGCTCCCCTGGCACTTTGAAGTTGGGGACAAAAAGCGAAGGCATGGAGTAAACTTGCGTCAGTACTTCAGAACTCTTGTGCAGTTTTAACATGAGGACATCACAGATCAAATAGTGCTGTATACAACTATGATTTTAAACAGTCAAATACTAAGAATTTGCTCTGATTTTACTTTTCTACTGGTGAATACTCGGTGTGTATAGACAATCAAAATGTTGTTTTGTTGTGTGTGTGTGTGTGTGTGTGTGTGTGTATACTTTTATGACAATGCATGAGTGTTTCTGTCAGTATACAAGTGTTTTTGTGCATGTCACTACATTTGACAAGTTGATTCAAAGCCCATCTTGCGCCAGATTGGATAGATGAACGATTGTTCATTTATTTTGGTTGTCGCAAGTACTCTGTATCTTGCCTGAAGACCCTAAGAGGTCGAAACGTGCGTGTTTTGTCTTGTGATTCGTTTATCTACGTTTTACGGGGAGGAGCTGTCAATAAATTTTCAACTTTGCCTACATGTGAAGGGAAATTAAATCTTGTTTAAAAGATGGAATTTAATGTTTTAATTTGCATTAAAAAAAAAAAAAAGAAGAAGAAGAAGAAACAAGTTCTCGTTCATGGTCTTATGACCATTTGTGGTTCTGCCAGTTCAGTAGAAGTTTTCTTACTTATTACTGACAGTTGAGTTGCACAGTACAATGAATGCATTGAAAGTAGAGCTGACATTTGGAGTGAAAGGAAAGGACATTACTTGCTGCTCCCCATATCCTGATAACGAATCTTCTCACCGGCTTGGATTCCAAATAAATTGAAAGCAGATCATTCACGTCTCTGATGATCTGTGATAGTGAGGGCAGCAAATCTGGTTTTGATTCAAAATCAGTGGAAAGCAGATCAGTCATGTCTTTGAATGAACTATGATTGCAAGGACTGTACAATTTGCCGACTTCTGCTGTTCTGCATAGTAAAATGACACAGAGCCAACCCCATCTCACTCCTCTTCCCTTTCCCCTCTTACCAAGCAATAGCAGCAGTGGGGCGCATGACAGTGTAACACAAGAGTGTATGTGATACACTATTTTAAAGTTACACACGAAAATATTGCAGGGTGCGCCAGCAATCAGAAGCCCCGTGTCCGGAAGAGGAACACCCCCATGAGCCAGAGTAGTATGTTTGTCCTGTCTTATCAGTGGTTGAGGAACTTGCACAACTTTGATGACATGATAGTGTCTGCATCCTTTCATGTTACCCCTTTCATCCTTTGATAAGTAAAACAGTACAGTGTGATTTGTCTCTACCTATGGTTGAGGAACTGGGACAAGTTTTGATGTCATAAAAGTTGTTTGCGTCTGCATCTTTTCATGTTGCCCTTTTCATCCTGTGATAAGTAAAATGATACAGTGTGGTTTGTCTAATCTACAGACCTGTTTACCCTTATGATTTTGCGGTAATTTTTTCGGGGAAAAATCTTGATTACAGGAATTACGTCCCCCACCCAAAAAAAAAAAAAAAAAAATATGGGGAAAAAATTTTAAAGATCAAAGAAAGGAAATTGTTAGACGTGAAGTTTCGTCCGCTACCATTTCAGTCAAAAGCAGTAAGAAGACCTTTTCCAGCGTGCCTTGCGTCTTTTACCTTGTCAAATGACGACAAAGTGGTTTTATACACCAATGGCCAGCTCTTCCAAATCTTCAAAAGTTGTGAAAGTATTGCAATTATGAAGATTACGGGGGGTTTTTTTGTTTGTTTTTTTTTTTTTTTTTTCTTTTCAAATTACTGGTTTTTTGTCTGAGATATTAAAGGTACACGAATTTGGGGTAAACAGGTCTGTCCAGAAAAGAATAAGTTGATATCAAGAAAAAGTGTTTTTGTCTTGTAGGGGTGTAGTTTCAAACATTCCCCAATTTAAAAAAAAAAAATTTCCTTGAGCACTTTGTTTTTAAACCTCTTGGGAACCACAAAACCATGCTTTTCACTGTGCTTTTGACTGGAAATTCCATGAGAAATTTTAAGACTACTTGAGTTCTTGCCTGCCTTAGGGAGTTCATAATCTTTCTTGTCTGAGCATATACCTTGGAGTGGTTTATGATTCGTCCAGATTTCCCGGATGATTCAGTGTGGACTTTCTACATTCCAGAGATCTGCTTTGGTTTTGCTTCTAATTGCAAAGACTCCAAGTCCAATGGCTATGGTGATAATTTTTTTTTTTTTTTTTTTTTTGCCACACTGTAGTGTTACAAACCGCTATCACTCATAAATCATTTCAAATTGGACAAGGGAGTTGCTTCTGCGTTGTATTGCTCAGTGATTCCCCTCTCAGGAATAGTCTGAATACACTTCCTGGGGTAGGTCCATCCACACTGCGAAGCTCACCGTGTTGGTCCTTGCACTTCATATGATCTTTAAATCAAACAGAGAGAGAGTCATTTTTCTCTGACCCCATCTCTGCTTTGGAGGCCGCTGTTGACGATAACCTTATGCACTGTCAATTTCTGAATTTGTTTGAACCGTACACCTTTCTGAAAATGGTTACAACAGAGACTTTGCTTGGATTGATGGCAATGTTATTTGAGGTAATGAGATAGTTGATAATCTTGTTCAGGATGTTACAAGTAAAATGTTGAACAGACTCTTAATCCCTCGCATCAGTCTGAAAGCTTTAGGTCAAACTTAAGTCCTATTTAACAAATGGCGCGAGGAATAGACTAGGCGGTCACCAAGATGGATAACAATCTCTTTTGGATCTGTCCAAACCCTGAGGAGTTTTTAGCATGTGCTAAAAATTATGCTGATTGCACAGAAGCTACTCCCTTTACACCCATTTGTAACTTTTTAAAAAGATGTAGCTCCATGGTGGGTTCCATGTGATAAACCACTGATTATGAAACGTTACAGAGTGTTGGGACTTACTGTTTCAGGATGTCGGACACAAACACTTTACAGGAGACTACATGAAAATCTTGTCCTGAGATGTTCCACATGATGTGATTTTTTAGTTATGGAGATAGTTTTCATAGAAGAAAGATTTTACAACAGTTTCAGCATATTTTTAGAAAATGACTTTGTGAGTATGTTGAGTGTGTGTTATATTTAACATTTGTGTAGAGAGTGGTTATGAATTGCATGATGAAGTGAGAGCTCTGATATGTATGTCACTTTGTGGTCAGCAGGGCTATGTAACGTTTCTGATTTTTAGAAAGGCTCATACAGTTTCACAGAAAAGTCAAAATGATGTGCCAGTGTTGACAACCACCTTCACTGTATCTCAAATTTTGACTTGAGGGGGTTTGCATCATCTATTCTGGGGTGGTGTTAAAGGTTAGATATTGATAAATGGTATGCTACTTTTTTCCCTTCTTCTCCCTTGTCTTATCTTTTGCACCACTTAAGTGGCATCATTCCCAAAGCATACCGGTTCCTTGTAATCTGCCAGACGCTGGGGGTTGTCATGCTGCAGCCCTGACTTCGGCATTCCATAGGAAGCAGTGGTGTCAAGTTAATCAGTGGACACCTTACCAGAGGAGACACTGCACAGCTGCCCAGTCACTTTGATGGTGTTCAGTGGTTCCTCTTCTGATCCAGCATGTGCAAGACACCACCTGCTTAGCACCCTGCTCAGGATAGTAATCACTAAATTGCAGTGGTGGCGTGAGCAGGCATCCTCTTCTGAAGGGTGTTAACACGTCTGTCCAACAACAGTCCCCATAAACTTGCCAGTAAGGGAAACCTTGACAAAACTTCATCAAGGGTATAGATGTAGAGAGGAAATAAGAATTTGGTTATCAGATCAGGGCATGAGTTATTTGATCAGGACATGAAGGGTCAAAGCATTTGAGACTTTTTTTTTTCTGTACTTTGTGTTTACTTTGATAATGTATCTTAAGGCCAGCCAAACCTGAGAGATAAAACACCTGCACTGTTGGTCAGGAGATTTGAGCAACATTGTCAGCTCTGCATCCATTAAGTGGATGAAACTCAGCTGTGTGGTTCCAGTTTTCCTAATTGAGCTCACTCAGCTCTGCTTAGGAGCTGGTCGCAGCAGAAAAATCCCACAAATGAATGGCCCTGATGAGACTTGAACCTAGGATCTCCCAGCCAGGAATCTGCGACACTAGCCACTGCACCAAAAGGGTGATAAATTTTTGTTTGACATGCATAGTGATTGCATAGTTGGTGTGTTCTCACAATAAAGACAAAAATCGCGGTGAAAGGAGGATCTTACAAGTGTTAAGCTGTGTGAAAACCCATAGATATGTGATATGCATTTAAATTGTGTTAAGTACTTCCGTACTTTTGTCAGTAAAGATCAAATTAACACTAAAAGCGTATGGGAGGGTTAGACAGAGTGTTCAGCTTACAATCCTTGCCAGTAATTGAAAGTATTTGAACTGGTGTTTCCCAGTCTTGAACAGATCACCTTTGGTTGTGAGACAAAATGCTTTGGATGGAGACTGGTTGGTGCATAACACTTGCATACAGCTATTCAGTTTGGTTCACATTTTTATGAAAATGTAACAGATACTCTGGGGAGAAATCCAGAGCTGAAATTTTTTGTATGAATTGTCTTTTTGGATTGATGAAATGGTGTTTGGGTATCTTTCATATTGGCAGGGTGTTATGATGGTGCTTTCCAGTTTAAAGATATTTTGGCATAAGCAATATTCATCTTGTAAAGTTCTTCATCTTGAAGTTATTTGGTACGCTGTGATAGAGAAGAAAGTATGTATCCTCAACTGAAATCATTCTTGGCTTTTTTCTATAATGACATGTATTGGAGCAAAATTTAAGAAAGTGTTCTGCATCCTAGAAGCTTTTAAATGTAGAAATTAGAAAAACGAAAGTGACTGCTTGTCAGGCCATGGGTCCTCTTTACAAAATGACTTTGAAGGAGTGAATGCGTCAGAGATTAAAGAAAAAAAAATTGCAAATAGAGGCCAAAAAAAAAAAAAAAAAAATTTTTGAAAAGTCGGTCAGAGATAAATCAGAAAAAAAGTGTGAACAAAATGTCTGAAAATGGGAATGGGTAGATGAACTTCACAGTGATAAGTGCAAATACTTTGGTGTTGTAAGATCATCACGGATGGTGTTCGACTTTGTGAATGTCAAAGTTGGTCTCCACCTGAAGATGACTGATCTTCCATGCGTCAAAGCATATCCTGCAATCATTTGTATTGCGAAATTTTAGGGGGCACCAGCACAGCCTGTGTCAGTACATAGCAAGAGTAGCCAGAGCGTGATGTGCAATTATTTTTTCTTTGGCTCAACATGTTTTAGTGTTTACCTTACTGTCTCGATCAAAGCTACATTATTTAAATTATGAATATACTGATTTCAGAAGATCATAAAGCTTTTGTTGTTGTCTCCAGACACGCACGATTTGGCCTGGGTTCTGTCAGGTTTCAAGATAATTTGGAAAAGCAGTATTTTTGGTTCATCCGCTTTTATTATTTATTTGTAAAGTGTTGAAGAAAACGAAACGAGGAGTGAGGAGGGCTTAACACTGTTCACATTTTGAATGTATTCTTGGGGGGGGGGGGGGGGGGGGGGGGGGGGGGGGGGGGGGGGCTCTGCGCTGTTAATTACTAGATGTGTTATTTTCATGCTTTTACTTGAACTGTCGCTTTCATATTTTTGTATAGTTCTGAAAATGCATCAACAGTGGTGGGAAGAGAAAAAAATGAACAGGTGATGTAGCTAAGAAGCTACACATAGAGATTTGTAAAACGCTTTAAAGGGTCCCCCCCCCCCCCCCCCCCCTCTGTTTGTGTAGTTGTAGAAGTGAATTATACTGCAATGAGAAAGAATTGTATAACTCGTAAGAAATTGCCTGTTGAAAAATATTAGGATCATGTGTTTCTAATAAGAATCAAGAGTTGTAGGATGACTGCAGTTAAGTTTGAAGGATTGTAACTGCAAGGATGGCCACAGTTCTGATTCAGGATTGTGGGCACTTTCGCTTTGTGCCAGTAACTAATGTTTACATGTGGAGGGGATGGGGATAGAGGGATGTTTCCATTTGTTCAACCAACTCTTAATTTTGCTGCCAACAGGAAACGGTTTAGCTGAGGAAAAAAACATACACTGACTTTGGCATATGCAGAGTCGTAGTAGAGGACTGACGTAGCAGATGAAAGATGTAGTCAGGCAGTTTAACTCATTCACTTCTTCACTTGCAAGGATCAGAATGGGGCCAGAAGCTGTAAAGTAGCGAACAGCATGTTTGTTTTAAGGCAGACAGCCTTCCTTTACACTGGTTTGAAGGGGGAAAAAAAAAAAGAGAGAAAAAAAGGAAGAAGAAGGAAAACAGTTATGCAGGACTATACATTTTTATCAGTACCATAAAAAGCTCGGTCTGTAAGCCGCAACTTTTTCCCCCCAGCTTTAAACCCCTGCGGCTTAAACAATGATGTGGATTATTTGCGTATTTTTCCGATTCAAGGATCATCACACCCTCGTCTATTCTTAGCTTCTCTGTAACTGACCGTATCAAGTTAACTGCTCACATTTTTAAATCAAAGCCGCACACGTTGAAGCATTCAGACCCATTATCAATGGTTTTTTGCAAGGCTGGACAGTGCTGCAGCAGACAACAGTGCAAGCGACGGAGCAGCAACGACCTTCACCTTGCCTCAAGAAGAAAGCGACCGTGAAAACGAGGTTGAAGTCAGTGACCAGATGGCGGAGGAAGCACCACTATTTTTCTTCTTCTTCTGTTATGTGGTTTTAATCAACACTCGGATTATTTTGCCACAGAAGAGGGGGTTTCCACGATCCGGCTGCCTGTCTTTTTAAAACAAACAAAAAAAAATTCCTTCTTTCTTCAACTCAGATACTGAAGAAGACTTCAGCGAATTCAATGGACAGGACAATGATGACACTGAATAAATGTGATAATCCTAAGATTATGAACTTTATTTTTGTTGTATATATCTGCGGCTTATAAACCAGTGCGGCTTATATGTGTAAAAAGTTCAGATTTTAAAAAGATTTAGTGAGTGCGGCTTATATACAGGTGCGCTCAAAAGATCAAACTTTACGGTGATACGTTTTTTTTTTTGAATTTGAATCGGATTGTGTGTGTGGTTTGGATGAGGGTTTTCATAAAGTCAAAGTAGTGTTAGCTACTGAAAAGGATGCATTTGCATTGGAGATTAGGAATGGTAAATTGCCAGAAAACTGGTTCAGAATCATGTTATATTGAGATTATATCAGGATTTGCCAGGGTGCGTACAGTTCAGGTCCAGAATCAAGGACTATTTCCATACTTGCACCTTTGAATACTAATTGTTGCCAGTGCTGTCTTGCTGTTTTGTTTCTGTATTACAAAAGAATAGATTTGGAAGAGCTGCATGTATGTGCGCTTGAGGTTATTCTGCATGATTGGAAAAAAGTTTTTTTTTTTCTTTTCTCTTGCCATACCATAAGTGAAGGCCTGCCAGTAGTTTAGTTGGAATGAAGATGAGAGAGAATTTATTCATTGGACAGTTTTTCATTCTTTTGATATTGTATGACATTTTTTTGATTGATTTGATTGTGATTGATTTCCATCATGTTTTTGGCCGGTATTCTGGAAGAAGGTGGCGGTAGATGGCCGCATCATTGTCCTGTGCAATTTTGGAACTTAAAAATATTCATGGTCTGTATTTGTAGATGTGGGCAACTTCCCTCCATGCGGTTTCCCCACGGCCGAGCAGATGGTTTTCTACAACCAAGGTGGTGTATTGTTAATTTGTATTGCTCCCTGTTGTTCGTGTAGACCTTTGTGCTCTGTCTTCTGTTGGATACACCATATCCCTCTCCTCTAATCTGGCTGCTTTTAGATGCTTTTGCAGTTGCTTCAGGGCACCCCACAGATATGTCTTGAGTCTCAAGACTTTATAGCTAATCACATAAATTTCATAATGATCCTGGGATCCTGAAGTGAAAATTTCAAATGGTTCCAGACCTGTTTTCGCATATTTTGTCATATTGTGCACATTTCGCAAAGTTCTTGAGCTGCTGTCACAGTTGCTTGGTGTAACCATAGTGTTTGTAATGCCTGGGATGCTTTGATCAAAGAGTAACAACTCTTGGTAACTCCCATATGCAATACCACGTTTGGCTTTGTCAGTTTTTTACAACAGCATGCAGATTCGTAGGAACAACAGTAAGGACAACAGGCTGTGAAAACCTGTAGTTTTTCATATTTTCGCTCATTTCATGAATTCTTGAGCAGCTGTCACACTTACCGTGTGTAACCATAGTGTTGTCTGGAATGTGTTGACCAAACAGTGATAACTCTTGGTTACACCTGTGTGTGAAATCGCATCCTGGCTTTCTTCTATAACATGCCGAAAGGAACAACAGTGAGGACAACAGGAGAACAAGAACCTGTGTGAAAAATCAAAAACGGGGGGGGGGGGGACATTCATTTCTTTTATGTCAGTCTGAAAAAAATTTGTAGTAAGAATATTTTTTTAAACTCTAGTAACTGCAATCTAAATGAATTGTTCTGCATGATGGAAGGGAAAAAAAAACATCATCTGCCTCCTCCCTTGCTTCTACAAAATAAAAAACAAAAAAAAAGGCAGATTTGCACTTTGTACAAAAAGTACTATCATTTTCGTGGAAAAAAGTACATGCAGCAGTTTTAGACCAAAAAAAAAAGATCTGTGGTCCTTGTTACTGATGTTGATTATTCCTATGTACATCTTGATGCCATTTTTTTTTTTGAACAAAATTGACATGGGTTTGAATTATGCCTAGAGAACTGGTTTAATGAATGCCAGCTTATTGGTTAAAGTGTACAGTGTCTTTTAATTCTGTTGCAACGGACGCTGTGTGGTGAATTATTTTCCTTGGCAGTGGTTTTTTTTTTTATATATGATTTTTTTGGCTTTCATCTTTGAAAGAAATTTTGGCTGAAGTCAAAAGGCAAAAGCCTTTTACATACCATTGGGAAGGGTTAAACATGAACATTTCATTCAGTAGGCTTTAAAACCTTTTAGCTTATACTAATATGCTGTTTTGAGGGAACAACAAACCACAGAATTTTGATTGTGTGACACGAAAATGTGAGATTCCTTATTCTTTAATTCTTTGCATCAAAAGGAGCATCTTTACACACACAAAAAAATCACATTGTCTGTGAGCTGACTTCAAAAACTAAGAATGAAATTTGATCGCATCTATTGATTGGAAGAAAAAGTTGCCTGTGTTAATTTGCGGAGGAATAAGTTGAGTCGTTGCCTACCGACAGTATGGGTGAGAGGTATGACTTCTGTTGTCTACATCTGACGCAGCACAGAAAATTAACTTCCCTGCAGTACTGTGAATAGGTTATAGCCTCCTGCCAGTGAACACCTGGATAAAGACTCTGCAGTTGGAGTTAAAAAGCTTAAAGAAAGAGGGATCAGATGCAGAGAAAACGGGTACGACACCCTGGCTCCTTTTTCAATTGTTAACGCTTCAGTAGATGCTGGGACACTCGCCATACTGAGATTTCAAATACAGGCACTTTTTTCCTGTGTATGGTGGCTGTACTTGACTTGGAGACAGTGACTGACTAGGATGCCCAGCATCTTTTCTTTCAGTTTGGTTTGTGCTGTGTCCTTGTTACACATTCATCTGTTGATTGTGTCATGCGCAGTGCCCGGTGTTGGTGTAAGTTGTATGCTTGTGCTTGTGAAATCCCTGGTGAAAAATGCTTGGAATGACTGGCAGATTTTATTGGCAAGAGATGGAGGTGGTGATTGAGGAAGAGTGAATAGGTTTGCACTTTTTCTTTTATTTTTTCAGCGATAGAAGTTGGAAGATACTAGCTAGAAAACAGTTGTTTCTCTCGTAATCTCTTCCCTCTTTCTCCCCTCCCTCCTTCCCCTTTTCCAGTCCAGTTGTATTCACGGATATTGCACCAACACACTCACACCAACACCCATGCATGTATGCATGGGCACACCATCTACTGGGAATGCATGTTAATGGTTTTCAAAACGTCATGTGCAGTTCAGCATGGTGCAGCTGTTTCTGGTGTTACAGCGTGACCAAAATGCACCCAGTTTCTAGAGTTGAGCCCAAGCAAAAGTAAACAGTTGTGTCAGTAGTTTCTTGTTCTTGGAGGAGCAGCTGTAGCTGCAGTGCTTCGGGCAGCGCTTTGGTCTGTTTTTTTTGTTGTTTTAAACAAGATGGAATTTTTTTTTTTTCCTGTTCAAACTGTGCATTTTCTTGTGTTGTAGGTGAGTGTTTGAAATATTAAAGAGCAGATAATGGGCCTGTTAGCAAGCATGTGACAAATATAGACAATTAGAATGTTGCTTTCACACAGAAAAAAAGTTTCCTTTTACACCTTTTATTACTTTTAGCTTTGACTAGTCTGTGGCTTGTTTGCTTTTGCTTTGTTGGTTTTGACATGTAAAGTAGCTTGTCTCCGATTTTTTGTGTGTGTTGTTTTCTTATGCATCTTGGATGAATGAATTTAGTCTTTAATAGTAATTAGCATTAACAGTGAGCTGGGAGAAAGTCTGATATAGTAATTGTTAAAAAAAAAACTTTCTTGTAAGCAAACTTTTTTCACTCCATGTATCAGTTGGTTCATAGACAAATGAATGAATCCTTTTGTGTGTTTTTAAGGCTGATAAAGAGGTCTAAGTCTAAACTTTTAAATCATGAAATATAGAGAAAAATCATTGTAGTATTGTAACTGTAAACCCTATAAAAGTTTACAATTTGCAAGGACATCGTTAGTCATCGTGGAGTGGTAAAAATCATGGGAAGAAGGGATTTAATGAATTTAGTCTTTAATAGTAATTAGCATTAACAGTGAGCTGGGAAAAAGTCTGATTTTGTAATTTGTTGAACCTGTCATGTTTTAACGTTTTTGCTATTTTACTCCATTACTTTATTCTCTCTGGACAGAAAGGAGATACATGTATGGTCTGCGTTAATCATAATTGTATGAAACTTTGAAATTTTGATGATGGTTAAGATTATGTTGGAGTAAAAGCACAGACATGGCAGGCATCTTTGTAGTGTTTTGTTTTATTTGTAATGCAGTGGGTAAACCCATTCCATGAGTGATTTGTGACCTTGGTCATGGAGATGTAACGTCCTGCCAAAAGAAGATGAGTGCAAAAGGGAGAACACATGGTACCCTTAAACATCTTTTCCTCTCGGCCTTAGGCTGCTGCCACAGGAGACAATCAGGATCATTAAGATTAAGAAGACAGTACATGTACCCATAGAGAGGAGTCCAGGTGTGACGGTGTAAGTTCATGGTCGATAATCTGGCTTGCGTGCAGGAGGACAGCGCTATATACCTCCCCACACATGCGCGGTCAGCCAGGGCCTCCTGTTATGACCCCCAATCTGAGCCAGCCTCCCCCTCCCACGGGTCCACCTCCACAAGGTAACTGGAATGGACCTTCGCCCCAAGGGGGTGGCCGAGGTATGTTTTTCTCAAACACCATTCAAGAAATGTAGTTATCTGGGTTCGCACAGTCCTTAAAAGTCCTTAACCCTCTGCCTGCTGCATGACTTTGTGATACATGACTTTGTGAATACCGTGCCAAGTGAGATAACTCCACAGCACATGCACACTTGTAGTAGAAAGAAACTCGTGGAGAGCGTGGCAGCAGAGAGTCCTCAGAAGAGAAGCCCCTTCAAGCGAGTGTTTTCAGCCCTTATCTCCTGACACTCTAGGGGGGTTGGCCACACCCGGTTCATGACTCCGGATGTCCCTCTGCTGCCCTTTTTTTTTTTTTTTTTTCCCCATCTTGGGATGAGCCATGACTGGGATTCGAACCCATGCCCTTCTGGACATGCTCATTTCCACTTAATGACTCGCGCACTAACCACTGAGCCACAGGGACACCTGATATTTGTAGGAAAGTTAAGCCTTATGAAGTTCACTTTGTTCCTCCTTGACCAGATCCAACTTGAACACCTCTCTGCCGCTTCTGCCATTGCTTTCAGGGCTTGGGTTTTTTCCCCTCCCTGCAACTGAGAGCTGTTTCATGAGGCTGTATGCAGACGTTCCCACAAACCCCCTAGCTCCAATTTCTGCAGTGAGGACTTTGACCTGATAGCCTTCTCTCCTCAGGCTGTTTGCCAGATCAGCATACTTTTCAGTCTTGTAGATCTGAGCTGCCTCCATTCTGTTCTCATATGGCACCGTGAGCTCGATCATGATCAGCTGCTGGTTGACTGAGAGTGTAATACTATGTCTGGTCTCATGCCACTCTTGCTGATAATCTCTGGGTGACTATTCCATTCTGGGAGGTCTGCTGTGCACACTTGCTATAAAGAAACCATAAAAAAAAGTTGACTTTAACTCATCTATTCTACATAGTAATGAACAAATTCAAAGACATCACTCCATCCAAAACAGCCATTTTTTCTTTATGTATAGTAAATGGGTTCACAAGAGAAAAAAAAAAAACGAACAGACTAACTCTACTTCATTGTTCTCGGTGCTAAAACAATTTTTCTTGAATTCACTGTACCCACAGAATGTCATGGATTAGGAGCATAGAGAGATTTTCCAAGTCTAAACAAGGTACTGAAACCTTCAGGAACAAAATAAAGTCATTCTAAATGGCCTGCGCAATAAATAATCAACTTTTGTTGTGAAGCAAAAAAAAAACCCACTCAAACTTCAACAGTTTGTGAAACTGAAGGCGTCACATACAAGAACATTTGTCTTTACCTACTGAGGGGAAAAAAAAATAACGAGAAACAGGTTATTGAATAGTAGACTTTAGATTGTGATGGAATTCAGCGAAAATGTGCTTTTGCACAAGTACACAGAGCAATTGCCGCCCCCCCAACACACACACACACACACAAACACACACACACTCTAGTGATGATGTACCTCTTGTCTGTCTCCACTTTGCCTTTGGATAAACAGGCACAGTTTTTATTTTAGGCCAGTTTATGTTCGTCCTTTTCTGCTTGCTTTTGTATACCAAATAAATTTATTTCTTGTTAAAAGTCTGCCAAAATTCCTCTGAAAAAAAAGGCTAAAGGTGACCCTGCCACAGGCAAATCATGGGACACACCCACTGACTGACCCGATTTCCTGGCTGTCGAAACAAGCAAAACTTTGGGGGGGGGGGGGGGGGGGGGGGGGGGCTCACTTCTTGTAGCCAACCACTCCAGTCAACAATTAAAGAATCTCTAGCAAGTTTTGTTATTCGGGGGGGGCTTCACTCTTGTAGCCAACCACTCCAGTCAACAATTAAGAATCTCTAGCAGTTTTTGTTATTCAAATTTTCTTTTTTGTGGGGGCTGGGCCCAGCAGCGGTGGGCAATGGACATCATTATCATCGCCCAAACATTGATTCTGGCCTCAAAATCAGTCAGCAGTCAATCTTTCTTTATAACTAGGTCAAGATTTACGTCTGAATCGTCTCACTTCAAAACTTCTTCTTCAACATTGTTGCCATGCTCTCTTCATCACTATTGCATCAGAAAATGGATTCTACAAATTGTATAGTTACTTGATCCGCCATTTTTCCAGAAAATCTTCACGAAAAAAGAACAAACTTTGAAAATTCACAGCAGCAAAACTACTCCACCCAAACTCTTGCAACAAACAACAAATGGCGTCCAGAAACGGTCCTACCGGAAGACTCTGCTGTCACAATTGCATTCTGGGATGTGCGATAGTGAAAGTCGTTGACCTAGTATTCAGCAGTCGATATGGTATTCAGACAGAGGAAATCTCACCTTTGATCTCAGTCGATGTGGTAGGCAGTGGGTTAAAAAGTACTTAAATGTTGTCAGTGCTGATTAACCTCAATTAAATCTGTGTAAAATCTTGAGTCTGTTATGAAAGAAAAGCCTGAAATTGATTTTAAGGAAAAGAATGAAAGTGAAAGAAGTTTGAGTCGGACCTAACCAACGATCTCACCAATACATCATCTGCTATGGGTGAAGACACTAGAGTGACTGGCCTTATGGCACATTCCTGATAGAATGATCCGCACTCTTGAAATTGAGAAGACAATTTGCTGGAGGAATGTTCATTTAATGTTGTTTGGCTGGAAAAAGAAGAGAACAAAGTATGGTTGCAGGCAGACCGAAAGGACCTAGACATTTCTTTGGTGGAGAGTCCGCTGCAAATAGCCGAACAGAACAAAACCACTGCGACTTACTGAAGGCATCATGTCTGCTGTTTTGGTTTCAAGTTTTTTGTAACTAAAAGTTTTACCACGGTGATCAGGCTATCACACCCAGCAGTTCACCATCTTGCAGTTCATTGACCAGCAGTTCTGCTCAAACTCTGTAATCTGGAGACAAAGTTCTTGAGGGGGGTAGTTTCACTTTTGGTGTTTAAACATTGAGCCATTTATCAAAGAGCTGGGTTCCAACAAGGTCATGCAGCTGTCCATGGATGGACCAGTTGCAAACTGGAAGGTTTTCAACAGTTTTCAGGATCAAGTGGGAAAAAAAAACACTGCCAGCCAGCTTTACAGAATAACAGTGAACGATTTATTTTGTGTCAATGTTTTATGATTATTTTTCTGAAAATTATCCTTGAAGAAAGTCCTTGAATTTTTTTTTTTTCTTTTTTTTAAGTGTTTGAAAAAGTTCTTGAATTTTTTTGTTTGGAATTCTGTATGAACCCTGAGTTTTGCATGCATGCACGCATGCGCACACACACTCTCACACACACATGCGCGCACACACGCATCTGCAGATAAATTGACTACAAACAGTTTATAGATTTATTAACAAGCAGGTTAACACAGCTAAGGTGTAATGGGCAGTCCTGTGCTTGTGATTTGCCTGTGTTGGAGATTGGTTTCACATTTGCCATTGTTTTGATGCACGTTAATTTATTCTTGTACATACATTTGCCATTGTTTTCATACACGTGAATTTATTCCTGTACATACATCAACAATAAATCCATCACGTTGGGCCTATGAAAAACTGATCATGATATCATTTTCAGTCTTCCTCTTCCATTCTTCCTTCATCTTTTTCCCTGTGCCCGATTCTCTGTCCTTCTACCCATTCCTGCCATTGTGACGGAGTGAGAGAAAACGATGTGGGTCATCTATTTCCAGATGACAGAGGCGGTTATGGTGGCCAGGACCGTGGTGGCTATGGAGGAGACCGTGGTGGCTATGGCAGTGACCGTGGCAATTATGGGGGAGACCGCGGTGGCTATGGAGGTGACCGAGGGAACTATAACCAGGACCGTGGTGGCGGCTACGGTGGCGACCGTGGTGGCTACAGCGGTGGAGACCGTGGGGGTCGTGGAGGTTATAATGATTTTCGTGGAGGGAGAGGGGGGGGGTGGACCACCTCAGCAATACAACAACTTCGGCAACAGAGAGAGGGAGTGGTGGTGGCAGTTTCCAAGGTCGCCCCGACAACCGGTAAGAATGGATGGAGGGCCCCAAATGGTGTGGTTAGGCGGGGCATCTGCTGCCTGTGTCTGTTACTGGTTTTTGTGTGTTTGTGTGGTGGTTGGTTTTGTTTTGTTTGAGAGGGATCTAGATGTTTTTGTATGTTTGCAGCGGGTAGGAAGATGATTGGATACATAGGTATGAACGGTCTCCAACTCGAACCACATAAACATTTGACGTATGCCAGTGAGTGGAAAGCAAGGATTTTAGCATAACGGTTAAAGATGATGTTAAGCAGTTGACTTGATGCACCACCTGATCACATAGCACTGTACCATTTCATTAGAAGTGGTGTTCTTAACCCCAAAGAAATGGTAAAGCGAACTTGTGCCATATCAAATGCTGGGCTAGCTGTTCACTGTGTCAGTCATTTTCACTTGTAGTTTTTGGCATAGTCTTTACTAGTTTCCCAAATTGTGCCAGCCAAACTCATAAAACGGTGAGACTTTCAGCAAGACCCCCCAAGCTTAACTGGTGTAATTGAAATTCAGATTCTGTGTAAGAACTTAGAAGTGAATATAAACATGTTTTAATGCTTAGTCCTTTTCAAATAACTCGCGTGCGATTGAAATGTAGAGAAATGTATAGTAATGGAAATCACTGGGGTTGCAGGAAAACGGTGGGTGATGAGATTGCTAGTTAGAATTGTGTTTAATCAGATAGTTTCAGGATATTTCTTCTTTTCACTGCATTAGCTTACAGTTTTGTCTGTCTAACTGCTACACCTGATATGCACAGAGGAGGTGACAATCGTGGCTGGGGGCCCCAAGGTGGCGGACGCTTTGACCGGCAAGGGGGTGGCCCTCCCATGCCCCAGCCAAACAGCCGCTGGGATGCCCTGATCGATGATCGGCAGCGTGAACGCCGTGGCAACGTGGGGCAGGGCTACAACCGCTGGGACAACCGCCAGGACTGTGCTCAGGACGGCAAGGAAGACTGGTCCATTCCTCTGCCCCCCAACGACCGCTTGGAACAGTGAGAGTTTTGTTGATTTCAGAAATATTGCTTCGGAAAAAAACAAAGGCACAAGGTGAAACCATACACTGTAATATGTTAGTGACTGTGGTTGGGGTGAGTGGGCTTTCTATTTGGAATTTTTCCGTTAACATTTCATTGTTCCATTTTCATCAGAGGGAAATTTTTTTTCTTTTCAATTGTCGGGAAACATGTTTTTGTCATGTTCTTTCTGCCCTTGGCCATTTTTGTAGGATTTGGCAGTGCTTCCAGTTCATCTGTACTGAGGAAGTCTGTTCTGTCCATGTCTGTTAAATGGAAGGCTTGGACTACACTGTTCAGGTGACTTCCTGTGGATAATTAACCCAACTTTGATGGGACATAAGTGCATATGTAAGGATGGCAAGCGACTGAATAGCCACAGGTATGTAGGGAGGCTCCGAAAGCGGGAAGCCTGTGGGTACCAGTATTCAAAATGAGAAACACGACTTCCATATGCCTTACACTCTAGCTGTCTATATCACAGGAAAGTTCGATATTTCAGCAACATTTTGATGTGTAGTTGTCTGGGGATTCCCAGGAAAAATGAATTTGATCAGGTGATTTTTTTTAAAAAAGAGATCCAGATCATCTTTGCGAATGCTGAATGCCAAAGGTTTTTTGTTTTTGTTTTAACCGCAGTGGCACCAGTATGGGTATGAACTTTGCAGAAAAAGAGCAGATTTATTCTGAAACTTTATGTTAAAGCTACAGAAATGTTTCAGTATGACTTGTGCGCATAAATGAATTCTAGTGAAAATGGTTGGAGATCAGCATTGATAAAGCTAACATGAGATGAAAAGCAGGGGTCAGCTGCTGAAGTTGGCCGTTGTGAAATAGTTGCTTTGATTCAAATGAGAAATTGTGGACTGACCAGGATGCATTTGAAACAATGAGAAAGGCAAGGATATTGTGTTAATTTCCAGTATTTGTTTTGAAATTGATGCAGAAAAATTATGTAAATTGTTTGCTGTTACACTTCAGTTCTGGTAGTCTGTAGGAAAAAGATTACTATGCACTTATCCTGTACTGCATACTAATAAAAAATTCATAGAAAATATAATTTTCCACAAAATTATCATTATTCGTCAGTTTTGAATTTTAAAGTAATAGTGTTGCTTTTATTTTGTATGAATTGATGAATTGTTGATAGGATACAGGGAAAATTGATTTCCTTTCAAATCATGCATGAGTACTTGACCATTATTCATGACAGAAGAAGGCACCAAAGGAACATTTTCCTTTCATCGGAACCCGAGGACTCTGGTAGGCTCATAAACCCTCAGTTCTCATAGTGACAGTCTGACTAGGTGCCCTGGGGCTGACGGTGATGAACTTCACACAGTGCTTGGCCAAATAGGGGTTAATGAAGGTTGGTGATCCAAGGCTTCTACCTGTCTCGACAGGCAAGACATCTGCAACTCAGCCTATAATGTACTTACTCTCAGCCAAACCTTGATGCTTTTATTGCGAAAGTGGATGGTTATTTTGCTTTTTCCATTGAAAAAAAAAAAAAATGGTGCTTAGCTCAGTTTAGCTTTTTTGGAAAATTGTTTTGTTGTTGAGAACGGAATGCTTTTGTTCCCTAATGCATCCGCAATTTTCCAGGGAGCTGTTTGGAGGGGACAACACTGGCATCAATTTTGACAAGTACGAAGACATCCCTGTGGAAGCCACCGGAGACAACCCTCCAAGCCACATTGAAAGCGTGTGTACCTCTTTATTTGGTTCCTTGGGGAGAGTAGGGGTATAGTGATGTGATGTGATCAGTTACGTATCTCTGCTGTATGATGACCCAATGTGTCCTGTCAGACTGCTGTCTGAAGACAAAGCATGGCTTACCTGATGGCAGAAAAACTTTTTTTTTCTTGTTTATTTTGGTGTTCATGCTTTTGTTTATTTATTTATTTGTAAATTAGCTGTGAAAAATGTTTTGAGTCTCTTCAAGTGAACTTTACAGCAACAAAGATTTGGGGGGGGGGGGGGGGGGGGGGGGGGGGGGGGGGGGGGGGGGGGGGGGGACACAGTGCAAGATTTTTAAAACTCCAAATCTCTAATAGGAAATATGTCTGGCTCACATGAGGTTTCAAGTTGTGAACCTAGCTTGGTGGTTAATCTAACTAGATGCCTACTACAAACAAAACAAACAAAAACAAAAACATAAGATAACAGATCTGTGTTGTGCATCAGTGAGTTTTCTGTCCATCCTTGGATCTGTGTAGTGCATCACTGAGTTTTTTGTCTATCCTCAGAACTACCTCTTGCTCTTTCACACATGCACACACACACCCATGCTTCACTCTATATTACTGTAGGTAACCATGTTTTAAAAAGTATGAAAGAATAGCAAGTCATATTTGCTGTGTATTCCTTGGCAGGTTTTTGTAAGCTTCATTTGGGTTGGCCAGTTTTGACCGTACTGACTGGGCAGTGTTTTGTTGTTTACATGCAGTGTAACCTGTTTTGACAGGTAGGAACGTAAGAATGAAAAAAAAGAATAATGGTGTTAAATGGGGCCTAGCTGGATGATTTCTTTATGAACAAGTCGGAGGATTCATGTTAGCTAGGTGACTAGGTACATTGCAGTTTTGTAAACAGTCTCCAGGTTGTAAAGTCCTATTTTTCTTCAGCATGTCGTTACCCCTGCTGTCCACTAGGGCCTTGAGCAGCCTCTAAACCCATGGTCGCTGTCAGCTTTCCTTGCGGACCTCTCACAGCCCTGTTAAAAGTTTTGTGGTATATATCCTGCTGTGGGATCGTACCATGTACTCTGACTGCTGTCAGAAGGGGAAAAGTAGCTTACCTCGCAAAAGGAAAACACTTCTTTCTGATTTTTGTCATCGTTTTTATGCATTCATGATAGATCGGTGTGTTCTTATCATCCTTACCAATAATGACCAGTCAGTCAATCGGGAACTTTTGAAAAGGGTATTTGACAGGTTGGTAGAAAGCTCGGACAAGAGGAAGGCTCACAAAACGGTTTTCACACTGGAAATTATTTGCCTGGCTCATGTGGGGCTAAATGTTGTGAACTTGGCTCAGTGCTTTAATCCAGGTAAGGGAAGGTAATGTTGCTTATAGCCCAGCTGACTGCAAAGGGCCACTTCAGGGCTGTCACCACATTGAAGCATGATCCAGAACGTGGAGGAAAATCATTGACTGTGAATAAAAACTGACCATTATATATTCGACATTGTATATCTTGCAAACTATACAACACCATCGAAGCATACATATTATACATGATTTGACTCTCTTGACTTGTGTGTAATTTTCAAAAGTTTTCTGTTTGGAGTGCTGTTTCTTGTGCGCACTGCCAAAGTTTAAGATTTATCAAATACTGCTATCGGGGGGTGTGTTCATGACTTCCTGTCTTTTCCTTTGATCTCTGAACTGCAGATATATATATATGGCGCCTGATGTGAAGGCATAAAAGTCATGTTACTGGTTAAAATGTCCAGCCAGGTATTTTTTGTTGTTGTGCAAACTGCAGATTTCTGCAAATTTTTGTCACAAAATTTCAGAACAGAAGGAAAAAATTTTGAAAAATATGTTTTAAGATTGACTTACAAATATCCTGCAAACAATACAAAATCACCGAAGCCTACAAGTTTTGCATGATTAAACTGTTCGACTCCCTCAGCAAACCTTTCTTTTTGGAGTGTTGAGTCTTGACTGTTCTGCTTCAGTTTTAGATTATTAGATACACCTTCAGTGTGTGTTTTCCTCATTTCCTGTTTTTCCCATGACCCCAGAATAGACGTATATCTTGCTGTCCGGAGTGAAGGCATAAAATCATGTTACCTTTTAAGATTTCCACCAAGATATATTTCTAGAGCAAATTATAAATTAAATTTGGGAATAGAAGAAGAAAAAAAAAAAAAACAGAATGTTTGAAGAGTGCTGCTTGTAAATTTCTGAGGCACATGTGCATACCATTGAATGTTCATAGTGTCCCTAAGCAAATGAAATGGAAGTTGATGTTTTACCCATCAAAGTGATGTGCCATCAGTCATACGAATATGTTCAGCATTGGATTCAGCATGTGAGCAAACTGCATGTAATCAGAAGTTCCGCTAGGACTGAACTTGCATTTATGTGCAAGAAACAAATCTTCATTCAGCTGATACTTAACCTCCATCGTATTATAGGAATGAGCAGTTTGCTGGATGTATAGCACTATCACAAGGCTGTTGAGTTTAAACAAGTGTATGCGGCATTACAGAGCTTTCTGGACACAGTTGTTTATACATAATTACATTACCCAAGTGGTGTATTTACTGCTGTATGATGACCCAATGTGTCCTGTCAGACTGCTGTCTGAAGACAAAGCATGGCTTACCTGATGGCAGAAAAACATTTTTTTTTCTTGGCCATTTTGTTGTTCGTATGTTTCTGTTATCCATAGCTGTGAAAAGTAATGCTTAGAATCTCCATAAGTGAGTTTTGTTCATATATATGTTTTCTGTTATCCTTAGCTGTGAAAAGTAATACTTAGAAATTCCACAAGTGAGTTTTGTTGTTCATAATTATGTTTCTGTTATCCTTAGCTGTGAAAAGTAATGCTTGGAATCTCCACAAGTGAGCTTCAAACAACAAAATGAATGAGAGTCCAATTTGGAGGAGGGGGCTGAAACGGTGCTAGGTTCTGAAAATCACAATTCTCAGATAGAAAAATTGCCTGGCTCACATGGGGTCTGGATTTGTGAACCTAGCTTGATGGTTAATCTAATTTGATGCCTAGTACAAAAAACCAAATTAATAGATGTGTGGACTGAGCTTCTGTGCATCCTCGGGACTACTACTCTGTCTCATTCCGCCCTTCCCCAACTCTCTAACCCCATGTTCTCTACCTCTCTCTCACTGTCAGTAAATATATTTAGGTAAAGTACAAAAGAACAATAATTCACATGCAGTGCATTCTTTTGGCAGATTGTTGTAAGCTTCATTTTGGTTAGCCAGTTTTGACCATACTGGCTGCTTTGTGTTACGTTGTCTGCATGCAGCATAACCTGTTCTGACCCATAGAAAATGTTAGGATGTCAGAAAAAGAGTATAGGACCTGGCTGGATGATGTCTTTATGGACAGATCAGAGATCGGGAGTAATGTTCCCACAATTATGTGAATGTTCTGTGTTGGATCCCATATATGAAAGAACTGCTTGTAATCGGAAGCTAATGGCCTGTGTAGTTCGTTCTGGGACTAATCTTGCATGTGCAAGAAACAAATGTACATTCAGCTGATACTTAACCTCCATTGGATTATAGGAATGAGCAGTACGCTGGATTAAGCATAAAGACAAGATTATTTCATGTATGTTTCTGTATAATTACATTAGCTAAGTGGTGTATTTCCTGCTGTATGATGACCCAATGTGTCCTGTCAGACTGCTGTCTGAAGACAAAGCATGGCTTACCTGATGGCAGAAAAAATGTTTTGTTGTCTTGGTGATTTTGATGTTCATGTGTATGTTTTCTCATTCTTAATTAGCTGTGAAAGTAATGTTTAGAATTTCCACAAGTGAACTTTTATACAACAAAAAGAATGAGAGGCCAGTATGGTGGAGAGGGATGAAATCAGTGCAAGGATCTTTAAAAAAAAAAAAAAAAAAAAAAAAAAAAAAATCACAGTTCTCACATTGGAAATTTGCCTGCTCACATGGGGTTTGGGTTTGCGAATTTAGCTTGGTGGTTAATCTAACTTCATGCATGGCAAAAAAAAAAAAAAAAAAAAAAACAAAAAAAAAACAGCCAAGTGAACAGATCTGATTTAAGCATCAGCGAGTTTTCTATCCATCCTCAGAACTACCTCCCTCTCTCTCCCTGCCTCCCTCCCCACCCCATCCACTGCCATGTTCTTTTCTCTGTCTGTGTCAGTAACTATGTTAAAAATATGAAAGAACAGCAATTCACATGCAGTGCATTCCTTGGCAGGTTTTTGTAAGTGTCATTTTTGCTACCCAGTTTTGACCAAACTGACTGGATAGTTTTGTGTTGTTTGCATGCACGCAACTTGTTTTAACACTCAGAAATGATGTTAGGATGTAAGAGAAAAGAATTGGTGACATGTTTGACTTGGCCTGGCTGGATGATGTCTGTATGAACAGATTGGAGGACTTCAGTTGCATAAGTGGCAAGATGCATTGCAGTTTTGTAGGTAGTCTCATTGTGTGCATTGCAGTTTTGTGGATGGTGTCAGGAGTGTAAATAATATTTTCTTCAGCATGGTATTACCCCTGCTGTCCATCAGGACCTTGAACAGCCTCTGAATTCAGGTTGCAGTAAGCTTTGCTCCCAGACCTCTCTCCTCACATCCCTGAACTTAGGTCTGTGGTGTATGTCCCGCTGTGTGATGGCTCAGTGTATCCTGTCTGACTGCTGTCAGTAGAGAAATTTGATGTTCATGTGTTGGATCAGTATGTTTTCCTCAGCCTTAGAAATACTGTTCAGTCATTCTATTCAGGAGAGATATGAGGGATGGGGTGGGGTGGGGCAGGGAAGTAAAACCAGTGCAGAGCATTCAAAACCGCCAGATGTCAGATTTGAAATATGCTTGTCTCACATGGGGTTGGAAGTGGTGAACTCTGCTCGGCGCACAGTCAAGTGAAGGATGGTTGGTTATATTACTAGCTGTGAATAGAAATGGGCTCATTATTTCATTGACTTAGTTTTTCCAGCAAACCATACAAAGTCATGGAAGTGTGCAAGTTATGCTTGATATAACTGTTTGACTCCCTGGATTTGCATGTAGTTTTCAGAACCTTTCTGTTTGGAATGCTGTCTCGTGACTGTATTCAGTGATGGATACTTCACCTGTTACACGCATAATAAAACTGCATGTTATCAAAAGAAGGTAATGGCAACGCAAATCAAGTGATGTTGTTTTTCCTTCTTACTGTTTTGCAGTTTGAAGAGTGCAAGCTGGGGGAGATCATTCGCAACAACATCGTACTCAGCAAGTACAGCAAGCCGACACCTGTGCAGAAGTTTGCCTTGCCTATTGTTTTGGGCAAACGGGATTTGATGGCCTGCGCCCAGACAGGTGAGAATCGGGTTTTGGGTTTTTGTGGGGTGGTTTGGTATTAATCATGTTTTTAGAGCAGTTAGACTTGACTCTTTCATCCCTGGTTATCTGCCGGACATTACTTCCCCTTATTCCTATGTTTCTTAGTAAGCAGTACCCTTCATTCCTGGGTTTCCAGGAAAAAGGTAAACAAAGCATAGGGTGTGTACTTCTGATTATTTTGTATGACTGGTGTTTCTATCAGACTATATGTCATGTCACCGTACAGAAATGGTGCCGGCACATTTTGATCCAGTTTCCAACCCTTTGTCGCGTATTTGGTGACACACAGATGTCAAGACTGGTGACAACTACTAATTAATTCAAACTTAAAAAAACAAAATGTTATACAGTGCTCAAAAACATGCGAGCAGCAAAAACCATGCATGCAACTCACAGTGTGATGTCCTCCAGTAAATCCACTTCAAAGAATGCTTCACAAGTGTCTTTGTCACAGTGTCACCATGTCCAAGGAAAAATGCACAGCAATGATAAAAATGTCCCCACAGTACTCCTTCTGCACTATGGTCTTACCGAATTCAGTGGTCTTTGCACAGTATTTGTCCAAAAGTCACACTTCGAGTTAAGGTCAACAACAACAACACAACATGTCAGTCTTAGAAAATGATGCACTGCTAGTTTCACAGTGTCAAAGTGTCACACATGTGAAACCAGGTGTCGCACACAAAGGAAACACGGGTGTGGTTCACCTTAAAACAATCTTTCTGATTATTACAACACAGATATTCATTGCACTTTTCGCACATCATCGTTGTCTTGCTTTTCTTGAACGGATTGTCACTGTATTTCACACCAGGGTGTGTTGACTCATATTGTTTGTGTCACGCGACACATACCACACAGGTGTGATCTTTTCCAACACCTGCCACTGTTTTTTTTCTGGATCAGTCTGCCGTTTAGTGTTGGCATTGTCGTTTGCAAAACGGACTAGCTTTGAAAAGACTGTATCAGAATAGAACAGCTGAAAATAATCCACTGCCTTCATTGACGTATCGAGTATGCGCACAGGACCGGGGTGCCGTTCGAAGTTTTTCCGAGGTGTGCGTGGTTTCAGTGAAATCCCCACCTGCCCAGTCAAATCGTGGCCGATTGTAGCTAAGTGGAAGATTTCATCATCTAAATTCATCACCAGTATCACTGTCATATTCGTTCATGGCATTGGCAAGTTCTGCTCTCTGTCTCTTTCTGTTAGATCAAAGAGATCGAAGTCATCGGCTAAGTTGTAAATTTCGTCGTCAGAAAACTGATCGCTGTCTGCGTTTTCTTAACCCTCTGTCTTCTCAGTAGGCACTAAACGGTGTGCTCGCACGGTCAAGTCAAGATAAAATTTTGGTTCCAGACACTTTCCCACGCTGAGGAAGTAAGCAGGCAGGACTTTTCTAAACATCCCGCGAGTCCCGTTACAAGGTGAAAGCCGCTATGACGCGCCAACCATGTGACAGGTGGACGTGGATTTCAAGGCGTGAACCGCTGCAGCGGGTTGCCGGACGGAAAGGAGTGTGTTTCTCTGAACCGCTGAGGCGGTTTTCAGGAATGAAGCTAGCTCGTTGGTTAGCATAGCATGTTAGGAAGCCATGTGTTTGATGTGAATGCCAGTGCAGGTAATTCGACAGAAAAACCTCAACGACTGGAACCTGAGACTAGCCAGTGCATTGGAAAAGGTTCAGATCACAGACTTGTTTACCCCTACGAATTCACTGTAGTTTCTATGAAAATAGGTCCTCAGTTACGGTGTGCTACAATCACACAGGCTCAAACTAAGGAGAAAAAACAAAATCAGCCACTAAAGCCGTCAGCAACGATCAGAAACGAAAGTAAGGGAAGGGAGATAATTCTGATATCTTGCAATTTGCTTGTGCATGTGCGCTGGTTTCTTCCATCTGCTCTCCAGTCTGCTCTGTCGATTTGCACGAAAACGTCAACAAAAAGGGTAAAAGAAAAGGCCAGTGAATCAACTGACCCTTGCACCACTCCAAAGAAAAAAGCCAGGCCGCCTCCAGCACAGCGTTTTCGAAATCAGAATACACAGGAGTGGTCTTGTTTACAGGCATCGAAAAAGGGAGAAGCGTATGTGTGGTGGACTGTTTGTGACACAGACTTCAGCTGTGCACATGGCAGAAAGAACGACGGTTTTAGACGTGTTAAAAGTGCCAGACACGAACAGTTTGAGAGAGCCAAGGGAAAACGATCCACTCTGCAAGGCTTCTTTACAAAGCAGCATGATGAGCTAGAGGTGACACGGTCAGAGGCTCTGATATGTGAATTCTTGGTGGAACATAATTTGCCATTTACAACAGCTGACACTCTCACAAGGGCAATCATACTCATGTGCCCAGACTCAAAAATTGCCAAAGAGATCAGATGCTGCCGTCAGAAAGCTACAGCCAACACAAAAGAGTTATCTGCTTTGCAAATGTTGAGCCTGGCTCAGCGCATGCAGCAGTTTCCATTTAGCAGTGCTACAGATGGGCAGCAATGACAGTGATGACAAGTTGTTGTTTCCTCAGGTTGTCCACATTCAGCACCAAGGCATGGTCAGCTCAGAGCTGTTGGCAGTCCTGGCATGTGAAGGCTCTGCTGCTGGTGAAAACATCTTCATCTTGGTGGATCAAGAGTTTGCTTCTCAACAAATTCCTTGGGGCAACTGCATCTCCTTTGGCTGTGATAATGTCAATGTTATGACTGGTTGGAAGAAAGGGGTCGTCTCTTTTGTTTCAGGGAAACAACCAGATGTCCATTTGGCTGGCTGGGCGCTGCCTCCATCTCGTGCATCTTGCGGCTAGAAAGGGAGCAGCTCGTCTTCCATCAGCAGAGGATGTCTTGGTGGACATCATCTACTTCTTCCAAAAGAATGCCAGTCGAAAGTCTGAGCTGAAGGAGTTACGGTCTCTCTATGATGTGGAACAGAGGAAAATGCTGAAGCATGTTTGCACACAGTGGCTGAGCATTCAGAGATGTCTGGATAGGATGATGGCGAACTGGGATCCTCTGAAGCAGTACTTCCTAGAACAAGAAGAAGAAGGCCGAAAAGTCTCAACTATCCTCTTACAGCAAGCAGAAGGTGGATTCTGTTGCAGAATTTTTGCGCTTCCCAACAAACAAAAGTGTTCTGTCTCTTCCTCCAGTACATCATCACAGTGTTCAACAGGGTCCTAGTACAACTGCAAGCGGAAGAGCCCATGATCCACAAGCTAAAACCATCTCTGACTGACCTCACGTGTGACCTTTACAGCCGCTTTCTGCTGCCAGCTGCAGTCAACAGTGAAGATGCGGAGAAAGTGGAGTTCAAGGTGAAAGCCAACCAGAAGGATGACAAGGAGTTGATAGTTGGTGCTGCAGCAAGGAAGATGCTGGACCATCCAGATGACCGTCATCTGAAGGACAGCAGGATAAAAGACTACTACACTGGTGTCCGCAAGTACTTTGAAACTGACTGTTCCTGCTTGCTACAAAAGCTGCCCATGATGATCCAATTCTCTAGCAGCCTCAACCCTGAGACAAGGCTGTCATCAAAATTGGAAGATCTCACAAACTTTCTCCTGCGCTTCTGTGTTCTTATTCCAGAGGGAGAAAAGCATTGACAGCCTGTCAGAGCAGTTTATCAAGTATCAGCTGACTGATGTTGAGAAGCTGATGGCAGACAGGATTGATTCCACATGGAGCACATTGCAGCTGCACATCCTGAATTCAAGGGGCTCAGCCAGACAATGATGGGAATTATGACAGTCCCTCATTCCAGTTCAGCATGTGAGAGGTTTTTTTCCATTGTGAAGAGAAAATGCTGCAGATCACAGGGCATCCATGAATCAAGACACCATGGAAGTCATCTTGGTTATCAAGGCCAGACCTGGCAATTTTTTGGATGACGGCTGACAGCACTCCAACAGCGACCTGCAGAAATTCAAAAGCACATGCTACTTGTCTCTGAAAAAGTAATTTTGACAATGAACATGCAAGTTGTATATATATTTTTGTTAGCCATGTCTGATATGTAAACCGACTGTACTGTTTGCCAAATATTTCTGCCACCTTCATCAGTAGATCTGTGTGAGTTAGTCTGCCATCTTCAAGTGAACTGTTGTGTCATCGCCCTTGCCATCTTTATCAAGTGAACTGACTGTTTCATGTCCTCTACATTCTCTATCAAGTGAACACATAGAAAGAAGGAAAAGAAACGCCCGAAGGTGCTGGGGAGGACCCAGAGAAGCACCGTCTTCACCTGCCTTTGCTTCTCTGGGTCCCCATAGAAGATAATAGTGAAAAGGGGTTCAAATGAAGGTGAGGTTTTGTTAACCTGCCAACAGCTTAGGGCCTGTACACTGGGGTTTGAGCTGTCTGTGGTTCACATATCTAACCAATCATTGGAGTCCCTTCGCACTTACATCTGTGTTTTCCAAAAATGACCTTAGCTAGTGTTAAGTAGAGTAGATAAAAAGTCTGATCAGACGTTAGGTTTTTTTTGTGTGTGTGTTTTTTTTAATTCATGACAGCCTTGTTGTTAAAACAATGGTTTAAGTAGTTACATAACCCAGCATGATTACCAGTCAAGCAAGAAAAATGGATTGAAAGGTTGAGTGGATCCAGGTGCTTGGATTAGTCGTTGGTTTGTTACTGGTCATGGTCTGATCAGCAGTAGGAGCGGGAACAGACCCCCTTGGCTGCCTTCTACCAGTGCAAAGTAGATCCAGTGCTCTCTGGTTTTTGCCATAATGTGCCTGCTGTACCACCACGCACCACCTTCAGCAAAACCACCCGTCCTCTTGTGGGAGAGAGAGGGTGTGTGTGCTTGGTGTTGCTTTATGGCTGGAGGAAAACATGTAGCGGTTCTTCATCCCCATGCCCCCATGTAATGCAGCCTGTATGTGAGGTGAGAATGTGTAGCGGCTGGTTTTTCAGTGCTGCCAGATGATGACAGGTTAGTGGTTGGCTGTCTGAGAATGTGATGGGGAAATGAGCATGGTTTACTGATGGCAGCTGTCTAAAATGTGCAATAGTTGAAAGGTTCTCTTTTTGAGATTGATATGGGGGGGGGGGGGGGGGGGGGGGGGGGGGGGGGGGGGGATTCTGAGCCTGATAATGACATTCGCAGTATGTAAACACTGGTGGTTTTGACAGGATGAAAATGCAGAGCACAATTTGTGAAATGTATAAAGTGTCCACCTAAAACTTCTGAATGGGAATTCATGTTGAGCAGATTCAGACACAAGAGTCTTACTGTGTTAGGAGGAGGTAGTGATTATGGCTATATGCAAAGTTGTCAAGCACAAAGTGGGTTCTGGGTTTTATGTTAACCCCAGCTCTGGTGTCTCTTGACTTGTTACTCCGTTGACTGTGAGGCCTGTGGAGAGGCAAAGAGGGTGGGAGAAGGGAACAAGTAATCTGGAGGACACGTGCTTCACCACATCAAACCATACAAATTTTACTCATACAGATCTGCCAGTCTTTCTGTTTTAGGCAGAATTCATCCAGCTGGGGTTCACTTTTTGGTGATGTGCAGCTGATCACCCCCCACCCCACCTCCTTCCTCGACACGTGCTCTGTGTTCTCCTTGCCCCTAAAATCCTGTCAGCACCCAGGAGAGGGCGGGTGGGGGGGGGGGGGGGGGGGGGCAGTAGGCCGTTTCATTATTGCTAGGTTCACACAACTGTTGTGTGTACAGCCAGTGCACAATTTCGACCCAAGTTCCAGCCAGCAACCTTTCTCTTCATTCCTGCTGCCACCATGCATGAGCGCTGATCTGATTTACATTGCCCTGAACAAAGGGAAAGAATAGTAAAACAAAAATTTTGATTGGAGTATGCAGAACACTGTACAGTATTATTTGACACAATGTTAGTGTACATGATGCTTGATGTACTGTCGGCCTCTTAGACTTGAAATTTGGCATGGTGGTTTTATGAATGTCCAGCATTACACTAACTCGGTAAAAACCAGACCGATTTTCAGTCTTCCAGCGGTTAAGATGCCACAGGCATTCATGGACCTGAAGTATGAAGAAGGTGCATGTTTGAGAGAGAATTCATTGCAAAAAAAGTCACTTGAGCTTTTCTCAAGACATAAATATTGTTCAGAGGATACATGCACTGCTCAGAGGGCCATGCTATGATTGTCATGGTGATGTAAAGATTGACTGAAATTTTTTTTTTTTTTTTTTTTTTTTTTTTTTTGTATGCAGCAGACACCAAATAAGAAGTAGATTATATGTCAGTGGGAAACAAAGAACTACCAATTAGAATGCTTCCAGCTTCAGAAGAAAAGTTTTTTTTAGTTAGGGTTGTGATGCCATATATAGATTTGTATCAATCACATACTCCTCTCAGTTGTTGGGAAGTGGTACTTCCATGTATGATTAGGGGTTGGCAGGTCTGTTCATACAATCTGAAACAGATTCTCAAATGATGTTGATGGAGGAATTATATTGACATGGTGTATCTCTCTGTCTTGTCTTGGAGTGAGACATGATGAAGAAAAAAGTAAAGATTGAAATAGAGGAAAGGGATTGGACACGTGAAGAAAAAAAAAAAGAGGAAGGAAAAGGAAAGGGATGGTTTCATTGAATGTCAGATTTTACCTATAAATACTTTTTAACTTTTTCTTTTTTTTTTTTAATGATAGGGATTGAAAAGGTACAACTACATCAGTTTGCATTAAAGAACTAGAGTTTCTTGAAGGTTTTTGAGTGATAAGAGAAGTGGTAAGACCTCCGGGAAAACAGTATGCGTCTGACGATACAAATGAAGTGTGAGGGTAAGAAATATGCTGTTGTGTCCCAGGGTCTGGAAAGACAGCAGCCTTCCTGCTGCCCATCCTGAACCAGGTGTATGAGAACGGACCTGCCCAAGCTGCTACTCAGCAGAACCAGGTGAGAGAGAAGTGTACATGGTGGCTGGATCTGGTCAGGTAGCTTTACTGTACACACCCACTGTATTGGCATACATTTGACTTTTTTTTCATATACCGTATTGGGGGGAAGAAAAAACCCCAAACATCCATCCACTACACCACCCCAAAAAGTATACCCAGTGAGTGTTTTGTGCAGACCAAGTTCACATGAAAGCTGGTTACATTTTTTTTTTTTTTTAATTAAATTTAGGTATAAGAGACTAGACTTCTCTCACTTGTTTCACGGATTAGATCAAGGTTTGCTACTGAAACCACTGGAAGCATCAGACTTGTCGTGCTCTGAATTTAAATTTGTTCAAGTGCATAAATTTCATTGGGAAGCCTCAGCTTTTTTTTTAAAACAAAGAACATGTCTTTAGTGATGGAGTTGTTTTGTGGGATGGGGGAACTCCTATGTTGATGAGAAATGATCCAGCAAGTTCAGACACACACAGAGTGGTGAGGCATTCACTTTGGTTGAAGGTGCTGAGCAGCCCGAGTTGATAGTGGCTGAGGTGGTTGCACTAAACTGTAGTTCAGGGGAAGAATGTGTGTATTGTTAAGGATTGCCTGTTGACTGTTCAAAACAAAAAGAAAAGATCCTAAATGTTCAGGACAGTGGATGATGAGACCATAATGTTGGATTCCCCTACATGATCCACCATGATAGAACTTCCACTCTGATCACTGCTCCTGAGCATGCGTGTGTCGAGTACTGATGTTCAAAACTCAGGCTGGTGTTTACAGACTGTGTGATAAATTTATGAAAACATAATGGATTAGTGATGCATAAAGATGTATGCATGCACACGTTACGTATACATGCATGCATGCTTGCACACACACACACCTCTCTCTCCCCCCCCCCCCCCCCTCTCTCTCTCTCTCTCTCTCTCTCTCTCTCTCTCTCTCTCTTCAGTGCTCAAGTTCTTGATTTTGAGGATCTCTTTTTTTTCTCAGTCTTAAAAAATTCCTTAAGTCTTGACTTAGTGCTTATGAATACCTCAGGGTGCTTGAAGGTGCTTGAGAATGAACACTTTGACTGAACAATTCACATTTTGGAGAGAAAATCGACTTTTTACAGGAAATTGCTGACACGTATCAATAAAATTTTGGGATCATTTTGTGTTCACTGAAAATGTCCACATCTCTATGGCCTGCTACTAACTGGATTCGTCTGAATTAGCTGCATGAAGCAAACGAAAAATGCATAAGGGCTTCCTTTTTTGTATATTATAATCCTTGAATTTTGTTTTAAAAGTTACAGAAAATATCTACAACATCCTAGAATTTTTTGAAGTCCGATGAACCCACTCTTTCTCTCTGTCTCTCTCTGTCTCTGAAGTTGGTATGATCTGTCCCTCCGTCCCTCTCTCTGGCACAACACGCACAGAGACAGGACACACGATGGATCACGAAACGCTGTTGAATTCCAGTTCGTGATTCAGCATGATAGAATTTCCACTCTGATCACTGCTGCTTTTAAAAAAAAAAAAAAAAAAAAGGAGAAATAATGAAATTAATGGAGAAAGCATTCAAGCAAAGGCATCTATGTTTGTGTAATGTTCACCTCCTGTTGCTCTGTGACTGGAAGTCAGTCAGTCTGCTTCTGTCTTCAGTGTCCTTCCCCTACCTCTTTTCATTCCTTGTGTTCCCTCTGCCCTCCCTCCTGGCCTTTTTCCTCCCTCCCTGCGTCCCTGCTTCCCTTCCCTTCCTCATGTTAGTGTGCACATTCACATACAGGACAGTGGATGATGAGACCATAATGTTGGATTCCCCTACATGATCCACCATGATAGAACTTCCACTCTGATCACTGCTCCTGAGTACCAGTGCGTTGATTATTGAGCGTTGAGTGTCGGTCTGAATAGACTATTTAAATGCTGTGTGTGAACCAGAAACGCCCAAAGGTGTAAGCGGAACCCAGAGAAACATTGTCATCAACTGCCAAACCGTTTTGGCTGTTCGGGACACTACTTTGCTGGATTTCACTGGCTCCTTTGGATGTTGGGGTCTCCTCTCTCTCTCTCACTGTCTCTCTGTCTCTCACACACGCGCACACACACTGAAACCCATGAATAGGATAGTGGATAATGTGATCCAGTGTTGGATTCCTTTCAGTAATTGACCAGTATTAATCTTGTTCTCCAGTCACTGCTCCTGTATTCAGACAAATGTAACTGTTGGTGTTCAGAATAGCACAGTGTGATCTGCTAGTTAATCCTCTTCAGTATGCACTTACCTGAGCTTAGTTGTGCTGAAAACCATCGGAGATAAGTAACTCCGTAATTTGAACATTGTTACCCAATTTAAAAATTAATTTAAAAGAGAGGAAAGGAAATAATGAAGTGAAAATAATTTTAAACATTCCTACGAATATATATGTAATATTGTTGCTTTATCGTAAGTTTGAAGAATGTCACATGAGCCATTTACTCAGGGGGAACAAAATCTTCTTCTTCAGAACTTTCTTCTGAATCATCGTTTATCATATCTGAAACCTCATCCCAGTTGAAATGTAGGTCACTCTAAGCTTCATTACCCAGCACTTTCACCAAGTCTTATGCCGTAAATCCCCCAAATCACAGTATCTTCATCACTAAATCTCAAGAGAAAGGGCAGAAATCAAGGTTAGCCATGGTGAAAAACAGCAGTTCGACCACAAAACTTTAAAAAAAATTCATAATTCGAGAACCACGGCATGTATCGACTCGTGGTTTTTTGCAAACGGAAGTAAATGGCTACAGGAAGAAGGAAGTCACGTACTCGTGAGACTTCCTTTTCTACGAGAAGCACGGCGGCGCCCATTGTTTCACGCGTTTTACCGGGTGCTGGCAGGCGCTCAGCCTTTTGACTGTGTGATTTCTGGTTGGGCGCTAGTGGGCGCGTGCTTGTCAAGAGAGTTAAGTAAACGACTAACATAATTATAAAAAGAGAAAACAGAAATGATATAGATTGAATTGAAACATATACACACTTTCACAATACTCACATGTTCATTCTTATTGAAACATATACACACTTCCACAATACTCACATGTTCATTCTTATTCCAGCCCCGTAACCACCACCCCCCCCCCCCCCCCCCCCCCCCCAAAATCTCTCTCCCTGTCTCGTTCTTTCTTTCTCGCACACGCACACCTTCACAGGACAGTGGATGATGAGACCATAATGTTGGATTCCCCTACATGATTCACCATGATAGAACTTCCACTCTGATCACTGCTCCTGGGAACTAGTGTGTTCACATAATAGTAAGGTGACGAATTAATTATGCAATGACCACAAATACTGATAGAGCATAGATTGTTAATTGTGCATGCGCAAACATTCATTTTGATTTTTGGGTCATTCTCAGAAAAGGTTTACTACAAATGTGATGAAGATGAACGTGCTTCAAATCTGAAATAGTTTGATAAAGCTTTTGATCTGAACTTTGCAGTTGTACATGAAACAGGATTGTTGTTTATCATATCAAGAGGAGAAGGGAGACTGGTACGCTGCCACGTTGTGATTTATGCAAACACTTTGCATACAAGTAGAAGCAGGTAGAAAAGATCATGCTACATCAAATCCTGAAGTAGAAGAAAATGTAATGGATGTTGATGATGTGTGTGCGTGTGCAGACCCGTGGCTATGGTCGACGCAAGATGTTCCCCATTGCTCTGGTCCTGGCACCGACCCGAGAGCTGGCCTCCCAGATCTATGACGAAGCCCGCAAGGTAATCTGCCATGTCTGACTGCCATATTGGGAAATGTGCTTGCCAAATGACAGCTCGCAACATTAAGAATGTCAGACAGTCAAAAAACAGCCAGATATCTGTAAGATTTTGTTTCAGAATTTGTTGAAGTGGCTACTTGTGACAAAAAATGTTGATTATAGAATATCGAAAGTGATGTAAGAAACTGTTAAAAAAAAAAAAAAAAAAAAAAAAAAAAAAACCAGAAAAAGTCTTGTTCTGTTGAAAACAGAATTAAACTCTCTTCTACAAGCACTTACCTGTGCTACTTGCGCCGAACACCTATGGCAAGAGAAGTAACTCTGTAATTTGAACATGGTTATCCAATTTAAAAATCAATTTGGGGGCCGGAATAGCTCAGTTGGTAGAGCACCGGCCTCGTGATCCTGGGGTTGCGGGTTCAAATTTCGGTACAGGGGGATTATTCCCTCGGAGTTTACATTGGTTAAGACTCCATTCCCCATACAGTCCTTCAAATGAGACTATAATCCAAGGTTCTGTGTGTGAACGCACATACAACATCTTACACACACATGTAAAATCCCATCACTGACTTTCGGAAGAGAAGGCCAGTTTGGCTGTTGGTATGGATGACACGTTACACATAGCCTGCACCTGCCCCGAAGATGGAGTATGGCTGCCTTAATGGCAGGATAAAAAACGGTCATACACACAACACTCCACTGCCTGTCTATAGAGGCAGTGTTCGCAGGAGTATCAGAGAAAGAAAGAAAGTGTACGCAGAAAAGAAAGAAAGAAGAAAGAAAATATTTAAGATAGAAAAAGAAAATAAATTTTTGAAAATTATGAATTTAAGATAGAAGAAAGAAAATAATGATTTTGAAAATTCCTATGAATGTGTATGTTGCTTGCTATGTGATAAGTTTGAAGGATATCACATGAGCCATTTATGGGGGGGGGGGGGGGGGGGGGGGGGGGGGGGTAAGAAATCATCTTCAGAACTTTTAATGAATCGTTTTTCATCATATCTATAACCTCACCTGGTCGAAATCTAGGTCACTCTCAGCTTCATTACCCTGCACTTTCACCAAGTCTTATGCGGTAAATCCTACAAATCAGCTCATCTTCATCACTAAATCCCATGATAGAATGCCAGAAATCAAGGTTAGCCATGGTGAAAAACAGCACTTCAACCACAAAACTTTAAAAAAAAAAAAAAAAATCATAACTCAAGAACTACAGCATGTATCGATTCACGGGGTTTTTTTTTTTATGCAAACGGGAAATGGATTGTTAGAGGAAAACGAAGTCCTGCTTTTGCGAGACTCTTTTTTCTGCAAGAAACATAGCAGCGCCCATTGTTGCCATGTGTTTTACCGGGCATTTGCGGGCATTGTGTACACCGCCACTCTGACCTTGACTGGGCGCTGGCAGGCGTGGTGTGAAGAAGAGGGTTAAAGGGAAAGGAAGTGTAATGAATGATACAAGTTGATGCAAAAAGAGCAATTTAACAGAGGAGTGGGCAGGGTGAAGAGCACTTTACCTTTTTCATTTTCAGTGATGATATCAAGCAAGATTAGTCCATAATTTTTTTTTTTTTTTTAACTGAAAAAAAAACACCCTCATTTCTTGCCATACAGTGTATAGAACATGTGGAAACAATGTGGAGAATGATCCTTCTCTTCCAGTTCGCCTACCGTTCGCGTCTGAGGCCATGTGTGGTGTATGGGGGTGCGGACATTGGGGCCCAGATGCGAGATCTGGACCGTGGCTGTCACCTGCTGGTGGCCACACCTGGACGTCTGGTGGACATGATGGAGCGTGGCAAGATCGGCCTGGATCACTGCAAGTCAGTGTTGTTGTCTGGGTCAAAGGGCAGATGGGACCTGTTATAATGAATTGTCTTGGTGCTTCATAGTGTTCACGCATCCTACATAAACACATGTATGGACTCAACTTCTCAGGCCCAGATATATTAAATATATTGTGCGCAAGCATAGCAGTGGTTATTCATGTCGGTGCTGCCAAGGCTTATCTGAACCAATCGGTCCAACTTGGTGGCGATTTCAGTGACAGATTGTAAAGAGAATATGACGCATGCCCGCAGGATTTTCATTGGAATAAAGGTGCACATAAGAATGCATTCATTATTGGAGCAGAGAGACTTACTCCTATACACACACATGCACACGCTCTCACTTGCACATACACATATGCACAAGCACACGGAAGTAGATTGCACAGAGCTCTGGAGTGTCTGGGAAACGATGGAAGCTGGCAGCCTGACCTAGGAATCACACTTTCAGACTTAAAATTTACATGAGCTTTGTTTTCCACAAAGGATTGGGATTAAAACATGAACAGAAAAGGACATTGAGGTATGTGACAGTGAACATTAATTAAAGTATGTGAACTTACTTCCTGTTGGAAAGAAAATTGCATGGTCTTGCACACATAAAGAAGTAGGCGCTGAACGTGAGGTATTTCAGTGGCGGTTTATGTTTCAAAGTACTGAAGATCATACTCAGATGGGTTGTATTATCTTGACAGTATGAATCAGCATGGAAGTAGTTACTGACTCCATGAATAATGAATGAATGTGGAAATGATGGACAGGTCTGTGTTGACCACACACATTACCGAGTGGATGATGAGATCTAGTGTTGGACTCCCCCACAAGATTCGCCATGATAGAACTTCCACTCTGATCACTCCACATGATTTAGAGGCCCTGGTAGAATTGAATGCTCAGGTTTTGTCTGGGGACTGTGGAAGAGTAACCAGTAACTTGAAAGGATCAGATTACCACACGGATCAGTTTAGGGTTTGATTATTAGCTGTCTTGGGCCTCGAGTGATGATGGCCGAGTTTTCAGATTGGCTAAGGTTTGAATTAAATTAGGTGTGTGTGTGTATTAGGAACTAAAAGAGAGGGTTGAGAGCATTCGGTAGGCAGTGAGTTATGACATGTCAAAATATTTGGAGCAGAGAGTATGTAGAGGCACAGCATTTGAGACAAATTTGTATGGTTGCAGTCACTAGTGAATATCATGATGATGTCTGATGTTATAGATGTCTGTCTTTCGGGGTTCTAGATTGCATGGCGGGGCTGCTGGATTTATATTACCTTTAACACTGAGAGACTGGAGAACTTTGCCTCCTCCTGCAGATTTCAGTGTTTTTACAAATACTTGAACACAGCTCACAGTGTACAAAATTCGGTTTCACTGTTCGGTTCCTTGTCCTGGACGAGGCTGATCGCATGTTGGACATGGGTTTTTGAACCCCAGATCCGCCGCATCGTGGAGAAAGACACCATGCCAGCTGTAGGAAAGAGGCAGACTCTGATGTTCAGTGCCACTTTCCCCAAAGAAATCCAGGTGAGTGTCCCCACCCCATCCTTTCCCCCCTGAGTTGTCCTCTCTCTCCTCCTTTTTCTTTCACTCATTGAAAGTTACATGAGGGTGGTGGGGGCTGAAACCTAGCTGCAAGTGATGACGAAACAATGTGTCCTGTCTGAAGTCAGTGTGGACATGTGCTGTTCTGATGGCAGCTGTGATAATGTTTGCACAGTCTGCCCTGTGTTCATTTACAGCTGTAGGTTTATGTGTTCTTGGAATAATGTCCTAGTGGGAGGGGGGTGGTAGGAAATTATCATTTGTTCTGGAATCGCTTGTGGTGTTTGCTGTCACATGAATATCTTATTTCATTTGAATAATTCGTTGGGCACCTTTTGATGTAGTAATAAATAAATGGTAAATGTTTCACCAGACCAGGTGCTGTAGTGAAGTGGTTAGCATCGCGGACTTCAGGCTGGGAAGTTGCAGGTTCGATTCCCATCAGAGTCATCTGGGTATTTTTTGCTCCAGCTGGCTCCTTCCCAGAGTTGAGTTTGCTACGGGCTCAGTTGGGAAGACTGGGACCACACAGTTGAGTTTCATCCACTTGATGGATACATTGCTGAGAGTGTTGCTCAAATTTCCTGACCAACACAGCGGGTGTCTGTATCTGTTGGGCCTGGTTGACTCTGGGATATAGTATGAAAGGAAGCGTAGAGTACAGCCCTGTCATGTAGTCTCAGACTGAAATGGAAATCCGTAGCATCATCTTTATCAGCCTCATTTCTCAGCGATCAGAATAGGGAAAAAAGTCAAATTCTGTGGCCCTTCATGCCCTGCTGTCATGGTGATCTCAGTTTTGATCTCCTCTCCACATCTGTGACCTTGGTTTGGTTCAATCAGGGGTCACTCGCACCAGCTTTGCGACTAAGCAATTGTTGTTAGTGGGGGCTTTAATAGGTGGTGTCCTGCGTATGTTGGATCAAAACAGGTGCCACTGAACACACCACCAAAGTGACTCAGCAGCAGTGCAGTGTCTCCTCTGGTGGTTTGCCTCTTGATGACTTGACTACTCCTTGTGGATTGCTGGTGCAGGGGCTGCGGTGCGACTGACCGGGCTGTGGTTGTGGACGGGGTGTCTGAATGAGTGGCGTGGATGCACTGCCACTGAGGTGGCTCAGACAAAAGTATTCAGCAGAAAATACTGTTACTTGCTCCTGAAAGCTTTGTCAAAGTTTTGTGCTGAAATTACTCGATGAAAACGCAGCAAAAGTCCTCCTTTTCCTCTTTTGTCAAATATGCAGGTTGGCAAGATAGATTACGGAGCATGGTAGAGATTTAACATGATTAAACGTTTAGAAAGAGGAAGGAGATTTTGGCTAAGAACTGTGTCAAACCAGAAGTAACTTACTACCAAATACAAAATTATTGCAAATGGAGTGAATAGCTCCAGTAAGCAGGCTTAAATGCAAGAGCAAGATTTGAATTCTTTTTCTCAACCTGTCATTTCGTGGTCATGCCTTCCGTATTTGAAGAAAATCATACACAGATTGGTCATATGACTGGGATTTTGAAATTACTTCTCATTTTGGCTGCATGTTTATTAAGTCACATTTTGGTGCCAAAACTTTCTCGCATGAATTTAGAGCTCTAAATTTATCAATAGTGTATTCTTCCATTGAACCTGAGATCAAGGAAGAATATTTGATCTTGGCTGTGGGGGCCAGAATAGCTCAGTTGGTAGAGCGCCGGACTAGTTATCCTGGGGTTGGGGGTTCGAATTTCGGTACAGGGGGATTTTTCCCTTGGAGTTAACATTGGTTAAGACTCCATTCCCCATACAGTCCTTCGAATGAGACTATAAACCGAGGTTCCGTGTGTGAACGCATGCACACAACATCTTGCACACATGTAAAATCCCATCACCAACTTTCGAAAGAGAAGGCCAGTTTGGCTGTTGGTAGCATGCACCTTCCCCCGTAGATGGAGTGTGGCTGCCTTAATGGTGGGATTAGAAAAAACTGTCATACACGCAAAACTCCACTGCCTGTCTATACAGGCAGTGTCCGCAGGAGTATCAGCCTGCATACGCAGAAAGAAAGGAAAGAAAAAAGATCTTGGCTGCAGTTTTTTGAAGTGGAAGAGTCCAAGGAAAAATCACACTCAGTGAGATGGTCAGTTCTGGAGCACACGGTCTTCACCTTTTGTGAATGGATAATATTGGCTGAGTGTGTCTGGCCCGAGGAGTTGAGCATGCCCATTACCTCAAAATAATGAGCATTCATTTTTATGCTCATGTGCTGGGATGATCAAACCTGTGGAGCATCAAAAATCAAATGCACAAGGAACATTCTTTTCCCACATTCCACTGTGGCCACAAGGAACGCTCTTTTTCCCACATTCCACAGTGGCTACAAGGAACGCTCTCTTTTCCCCACATTCCACTGTGGCCACAAGGAACGCTCTTTTTCCCACATTCCACTGTGGCCACAAGGAAACGCTTTTTTTCCCACATTCCACAGTGGCTACAAGGAACGCTCTTTTCCCCACATTCCACTATGGCCACAAGGAACGCTGTGCTCTTCCACGTTCCGCTGTGGCCACAAGGAACGCTCTTTTTCCCACATTCCACTGTGGCCAAGGAACGCTCTTTTTCCCACATTCCACTGTGGCCACAAGGAACTGTGGCCACAAGGAACGCTGTGCTCTTCCATGTTCCACTGTGGCCACAAGGAACGCTCTTCCCCGCTGTGGTACAGTAGGTCCATAGATCTCCTTCCACCTGTGCTGAAACGACTCTGCCAAGGTGATTATGCTTGCTTTCACATGCCTCAGCTGGTCGGTGTATCTGTCTGTCGGTAACATTGCACAAATCTGCTGAACTGATTTCAAAGATTGTGGAAAGATGGAATGAAGCACGAGGACAAACCCGGTACATTTCTGTTTGCAGAGTTCCTCCACCCCCCTCCCACTCTCCACCCCCTTCTCTTGCCAGGTGGATCATTTTTCAACATTTTCCTAAATGTCCTAAAACTGTAGGATTTCAAAAGAAAAAAAGATCAAGCTTATCAGATATATTGATGTCTAGAAGGTGTTAAGATGTGATAGGGATCAGAATTTTAATCCAGGTCCAGTTAGTGAAATATTCAAAAGGGGAAGGGAGGGGAATGTTTGTTCAACATTGGCAGAGTCTGTGCTGTTTGCCTCCCATTTTGTGCTGCTTGTTTTGTTTACAAGTAGTAGTAGAATGGGGGTACGCTTTAAAAAAATGAACAAGCATGTAGAAGTGTAGAAAGCAATAGCAGTAACAGCGTGGTGTATTTGATACGCGACACCCACAGCTGTGTTTTGATGGTGTTCCTCAGTTGCTGGCACGAGACTTCCTGGACAACTACATCTTCCTGGCAGTGGGCCGTGTGGGGAGCACCAGCGAGAACATCACGCAGAAGGTGGTGTGGGTGGAAGAGAACGAGAAGCTCCTTCCTCCTGGACTTGCTCAACGCTTCAGGTATCGGTAATCTCCCTCTTTGTTCTTATGCTTTGTACAGTAACATTAGACTTGTTAGGTGTAAGCTGTCATCTCAGTTTGTTCTGTTTTGTCCTTTTGGTGATTGTCTATAAAGCTACAGTTCTAATTTAGGTTTAATTTCAAAACTTAGTCCTAAGCTGTAGATTAAATTCTGAGCAAGTGTCATCTCTTGGCTGTTGAAGTATCTAAAATTGTAGTCCTCGCTAAGATCTCATTTGTTCAGCGTAGTTGAGTCTTGATGTTCTTTTGCTTGGCCTTGGACAGTGGATGATGAGACACTGTGTTGGATTCCCCTACATGATTCACCATGATAGAACTTCCACTCTGATCACTGCTCCTCTGCCAACTAGTGCTCTAGGTACTTGCCTCTCACTGTCAAGCTGAGTAGCCGGTCTGAATCCAGAGAACAGATGAACATGGCGATACAGTGATAATTCTTATGCATAAATGTGTGTCACGGACACATAAAATTCCCAACTTGACGCTGTGGAATTCAAGCCAGTGTATCGCTAAAATGTAGCAGAATTTACCCCGACTGTACATTGTAAGTTGTTTTCTCCTGTGTGCACTACAACTTCAAGCAGCGCATTACTTAAAAGGACTTTTCTCAGATCCGTCATGACCAGAGTTCATAGGAAACAAAACTGAAACTGACGTTCCAGAAAGGTCTGAATAGATGAACAACTTTTCTTTGTAAAACTCTAATCTGCTGAAAACCAGCAAGAGTCGTCAAAATAGACTACCCAGTATGTGATTGGACCTAACATCACATGATTCGTCCTAGCGTGAAAAGCATTGTAAAGCATATGGAATTTGGCTTTTCAGAATCAAAGTGGACAATCAGCTGCGCCTTGCAGGCAATCTAGCGAATGGAACTAAAGTCAAATGATCCATGCAACATGACTGTGGACAATTAAAATGGTTCTGTTACTGATGAACGAATCGTGCTGCACAAAGTGCAAGACAGCCAACATAGTTTGGTCGAAAGGTTTCATGAATATTCATTGCTCACCTCTTTTTTTTTTTTCTCAGTGGGCTTCTGATGATCATTGCATGGTGACTGGAATATGGATAAGCAAAAAAAAAAAAAAAAAAAAATCTCAGCACTGATGGAAATGGCTCATGTAGAAATTATGTAGCGATAATGAAAGAGGACATCCCACATATCAAGTTTCACCATTAACATCCCGATAGTGTGGGTGCTCACATTTATTCATTTTAGATAACACTTTACTAACATTGGAATGTGAATCTGAATGAATAATGTTTTTAGCATACTCTGGAATGTTTTATTTAAATCTTTGTTATTAGCAACTCTTTTCGCCCCCATTTCTGGCTCATAGTGCCTGCTTTGTGTGCGTGTGTGGTGTTTTAAGTATATTTCTAGCAATCATAAAGTGTGACTCCCAAAATTGAAAAATTGGATATTAGTTTCACATAGAGTCTGGCCCCCTAATTTTTAGAAAATGATCATCACTGAGAACCATTTCATCTTCACTAACTGGATCAGATTGTACTGAGGTGACTTCAGTTTTTGTGCCAAAGAGTAATTTGCCACTGATATGGAGAACTATAGTTTCCTCAAAATTGTTTTATGCAAATGCATATATTTTCCAGTTCTTTTATTTTGCATGAATCCCCATCGCCAGCCGTTATTAAAAAAAACTCTCTTATTTCATACTAGCAATGTGTGAAACACAGATATTTCTGGAACTAAAAAACCAATTCTCATGCTATTTTTTTGTGTGTGTGAAATGGAGGAGACACACTATTTTTATTATAACATATTAGTAATGGTTAGTCAACAATTATTTCAAATTTTTAATGCGAAATTAAAAAATGAATTTTATCTTTTTCTTCTCAACGTAAAAAAGAAAGAAAGCATGCCAACAAACTCAACAAGGGAGGAAAAATACTCCTCTTAAAAATGAAGACCAGAAAGTATGATGTATCCAACAGAAAATGGAAAGAAAGAGCTATAAATCCAGCTACTCCAATAGCAGGGAACACACACACACACGCGCGCACACACACACACACACACACACACACACACCACTAACATCCCTAACTGGTAAACATGAAAGAAAAAGGGAACACACACACACACACACACACACACACACACATCCCCCTTCACTCTCACTGTTAAAAGCAATATTTTTTTTTAATGAAAACAACAAACTGAACAGCGCTCTGACAAAGCAAATGGCTGTGAGCACAGGTCAGGGAATACCCCAACTATGATGTTTGTTGATGGCTTTCTATCTTGTCACCATGAAGAGTGAGAATATTGGGAGTTAGGTAACCCTAGTTGGTCATCTTTCGGTGACGTCGGCGATGAGCCACGTGGTCACCTTTTGACGATGTCAACGGCTAAGGGTTGTTAAAGCTTTTCACAACAAATAGTTTTGTTTGTTTTTGTTTTTGAAGCTTTTCACAGAATTTTCAAGTGAAGAATTGCTGAATATTTCAGAGTTGATAAGGTTTTTTTTTTTTTTCTTTTCGTGGTCAAAATGTTAAGGAGGGAGGATTCCTGGATGTCCCACAGTTTTTTCCCTTTGATCTGCTCTCTGTCATTACCAGTCAGCTACCTATCTGCCCATAAGGGTGCTCTATGGTTAGGTCCTATATGGGTTTGTGAATTTGAGCAATAGGATGCTACATTTGGAGGGCATCTGCCAAAGCACTAGGGGTCAATACTGGCTAAATCCCAGATTCAAGCCTGAAAGAGTGAAATCGACGTTTTTTCTTAATTTAGATTTGAGTGTGGCGATGAGTGGCATGATCAAAGACCTAACTCCCATGTATTGCTCAGTCAGTGACAGCTCAGGAAGAAGAAGTGTGGACTGTACAGGTGTGTTAGTAATCACTTCAGTTGTAATTTGTTTATAATGCAATATTCACTAACGAGCATGTGTGTGTGTTTAGTGTGACAGTGAATTTAACAGGAGTATTTTTTACATTTTGATTACAGCCTCCCCCCCCTAAACCTGTTACAGGATTTTTTTTTTCTATTTTGATAACACACACACACACACACACACACACACACATGCGCACGACAAATTCATGTCGTCTTCAGGAAGGGGTTTGGACAGCATCTGCACCCACCATGAACATAGTAGTCAAAAGATGTTTAGCCAGTGATGCTTGACCATCTTTCAGTGTCGTAAAAATCTCTGACAGCTGGTCCAGACTCTTTGACACTGGTCTTCGTGGAGACCAAAAAGGGAGCTGACTCTCTGGAAGACTTCCTCCTCAATGAGCGTTACCCTGCCACAAGTATCCATGGAGATCGCTCGCAAACGTGAACGAGAAGATGCACTGCGAGTCTTCAAGAGTGGAGAGCGCCCAATCCTTGTGGCCACAGCGGTATGTATTTTTCTGTTTGTAACATAATTCAGCAAGAAATATTTTAGGTAATTGTGGGTACATGAATGATAAAAATTATCATTCAACAACAAAACACATTAATGTTTGTTTTTTGAATCAATTGAAATGGACTAAGTTAATTACCTTTAAGCATACATATTGATCTGTGACAGAAAAATAAAAAGGTAAAAATAGTGGTGGGATGGCGGGAAGATTTGATGTCTGTTTCCTATTATAACTTTACTTTTTATGTGTCTTGATCCAAGAGAAAAAAGAATATCATTCCACTCCGAAGATACTGTTTGCATTAATTGTTTTTGGTACATATCACATAATTGCTTTTGTGTTCCTTGATACGGGGACAGGTGGCTGCTGCTCGAGTCTGGATATCCCCAAGTGCGCCCACGTCATCAACTTTGACCTCCCCAGTGACATCGAAGAGTATGTCCATCGTATTGGACGTACAGGTCGTGTGGGAAACCTTGGTAAGTGGTGGGAAGATGTGTTTGTAGGCAAGTTGTTTTTATATTGTTTACAGGGGGTTCATAGCTGTGTGATAGCTGTTACATTTGTGGGATTGTATCCAGAAACAGGGCTTGGGAGTGTCAGAATAGATTTGGATGCACAATAGGATACATTAACTTTGTAAGCAAGAAGCTGAAAATGTTTTTCATAAAAAAAAAAAATCATAAGACTATTTGACAGTGGTTTTTGTTTTTCTCTTTCGATTTTTTTTGCTGGTTGCTTGGCAATTCCCTCATGCTGCTGATTCCTGCTACCTCCTGCAAAGACAAGCCAGGGGTTGTTTTGTCACAGCCATAGCACAGAGCAGTCAGTAGTATCTAGTCATCACAATCAATGCAACACTGTAGAGGAGATGCTGCACCGCAACCAGATCACTCAAATGGGTGTTCACTGATACCTGTTCTGGTCTGTCATATGCAGCACGCAACCCCAGCTACACCCTCTGTTGACAACAGTACAGTTGGCATGGGAGCCAACCTGAATGCCTTCTTGAGTGCAGCACAAGGTCCATCCATTGCCAGTTTCCTTGCATTTGCCAAAACAAATGTTCTTGAACACTAATGCACGCATGCATGCCCCCACACTCACACGTGGGTGCAAAAGTACATGCACCCAAACAAATGTTCTTTGACTCTAACACACATACACACACACACACCAAAGGTGCAGACTTGGAGAGGAACGTCACAGCAAAGGTATGAAAAGCCCAAATATTTAACACTTGTTGTTGCTTTGGAATTCACACCTGACTGCATAACAGGGCTGCTCTGTATGCATTCTTTCACGATTTAACTGGGCGGCAGTGAGATCTGAGTGACATGGTGCTGAAATGAATGTTGGGGCATTCGAGCGCCATTCTCCAGACACCTTCCTTGCAGTGGCTCACACATGGCAGTGCGGACGGCTCCAGCCTTTCCATTGGAGCCAGTAGCATCCCTCCACTGTGGCCAAAAAGTGAAGTAGTTTGGAGCCTCTGACACTTAACTCGCATTGTGACAGCTGCATTACGTTGGCTGATACCTCTTCGTGAATGTTGATACCGGAAGGGTGGAAGCAGTGCTGTGTAAATGGTATGATGAGTTATAAGACATGACCAGAAACTGCCACACAGATGAAAAAGATAATGTTGTCGTGTATTTTGCCATCAGTGCTAGAAAAGGCAAAGGTCTGTATCTCGTGATCAATTGTTTGGCAGCAGTTCTTACAGTATTTGTTGTTGACTGAATGCACTGCATTAGGCCAGGGGCAGAAAAAAGAGGGAAAATTGGGCTATATAGTACCAAGAATTGAAGTGGCAATGGAGTTAATGTGGGTGTGTGTGTTGAGGAGGATAACGTGTGCCCCTTAAACTCCTTTCACTGCTTTGCTCAGCAAAAGCATTCAAATTCTTGCTACTAACTCCGTAATTTGAACATGGTTACCCAATTAAAAAATTAATTTAAAAGAGAGAAAGGAAATAACGAAATGAAAATAATTTTTAAAAATTCCTACGAATATATATGTTGCTATATCGTAAGTTTGAAGAATGTCACATGAGCCATTTACTCGGGGGGGAAAAAAAAATCTTCTTCAGAACTTTCTTTCCGAATTGTTGTTCATCATACCTGGAACTTCATCCCAGTCGAAATCTAGGTCACTCTAAGCTTCATTACCAGCACTTTCACTAAGTCTTATGCCGTAAATCCTACAAAACACAGTATCTCCATCACTAAATCTCATTATAGAACGGCAGAAATCAAGGTTAGCCACGGTGAAAAACGGCATTTCGACCTCAAAAACTTTAAAATTCGTAACTCGAGAACCACGGCACGTATCGACTCGCGGTTTTTTTGCAAACGGAAGTAAATGGCTACAGGAAGAAGGAAGTCACGTTCTCGCGAGACTTCCTTTTCTACGAGAAACATGGCGGCGCCCATTGTTGCCACGTGTTTTACCGGGCGCTGGCGGCTTGTCAAGAGGGTTAAAGCTGTGGACATGGATCTTCCTTCTCCTGTCGGCTTATCAGATTGGTGTTGAGACCTGAGGGTAAAATCCAGAAAACCACAGAATTTTACTTGGAACTAAACCAGATCAAGTTTTAATGGCCACAGCAGGAGCAGTGGCTTTACATGATGCACGGTGCAAATGCAAGGGTTGTCCAGAGGTCGCTCTGTTCACCCTCAGTTCGGCATGATTCTGCATGGGAGAGTTTAGCACTGAAGGCTGGAAACAGCATGCCTTTCTAGAAGACGATGAGAACAAACTGCATTTGTGGTCCTCGACCTGTTATTGATAGTGTTTGTCAAATGGCCAGATTTGGGTGCTGATGAGAACGATGTTTGTAATGCTGTGAAGACTTAATTCTTTCATGATGGGTGTGGCAGCGCAGCATCATTTCCCTGCTGCCGCGTGCTCCGTACGTGCTTACAGCCATTGTGGACATGTGATTTTCGCACTTTTTGATTTGATTTTACGTCCCTAATATAAATGTAACAAGCAGTTGTTACATATTAACGGAAAGGGTGAAACATGAACTATGCAGTGAGCATAGACTTAAATGTTTTGGGGATAAAATAGCTATGCTACAGTTACAGAAACAAAACATAGGAGAATACAATCTTGTTTACGTTTGTTTGGCTAGAATGACAACAGCAAATGAGGAAGAAAAGGGGCATAGAATTTCACTCTTTCTTTGAATAGATGCAGAGAAAGCTGAGGTATTCAGTGTGTGTAATCCAAGTGAAAAAATATATATGAAAAATGAAAGAAAATCATTGCACACTGTACACACTTTTTACTGTTTTGGCTTCAGAGGATACGATATGACATATAAGTTAAATACACAGAGCAAATAAATCAAGCTGTGATTCTTTTTGATGAATTTGTACATCTTTATCCCCCTCATTCTCCGAACCACTTTGCTGAACCACTATGCTCTGGTTTCTTTTTCAAACAACAAGAAAATTTACCATAACTGAATCAATTTTAACTCGTCATGTAATGCCACGTTTCTTCTTCTGCCTGACATGTTGGCGAGGCAGGAAATTCCACACTTGCCTTTTGCAGAAATTCCCAGTGCCCGGTGGGTCTGTTTGTTCGGACTACTCTGGGGTCACAAAGTCATCGCAGGTGCATGCAAACTTACACTTTCCAATGGCTAGAACCCTGTTCTAAATATTTAGGGCAGCTGCACCCCGTAGACCGTAGATGAGAGAACTGGGGATTATTTTATAGTTGATGGAATAAATGGTTCATCATCCAGGGAATATTGCAGCGTTGCTGTAACAACGGAACGGCTTGTTGTGAACAGATCAACCGAGGTGCCATAACTATCCACAGCGTGTCACAAAAAAAAAAAAAAAAAAGGTGTTGAAGACTGTATGAAATGGCTCATAGCTAAGCTTTTCTACATGGTTAGAAAATCTTTGATTTTATCTGCTTGATGTTACTCTGTACATTTCTTGAAGGGATGGGTAATACAAAGAATGTGGCTTTCAGCTGAAGTAAACATGGATTGTGTATTCAAGGGAATCTGGGTTGAATGATCCTGTATGCATTGAAAACAGCAAGTGAGAGAGAGAGATATATATGGGAAGGAAAAAAAAAAAGAGAGAAAAAAAGTTTTTTTCAACAACAGTAACGTAATGGCAAGAAAATGTAACAATAAAAAAAGATCAACGAAAACTTGCAGGAATAACCATGTGGTCTAAAAACAGGTAGCAAATCACTAAAACTGCATTCATGCTTCCATCTGTGTCAGGTTCAACAACTCGGGCGGAGGTTTCGGTGGCCGTGACTACCGCCAGAATAAGGCTGGCAAGGGCTTTGGTAACCAAGGCAATTATGGCAATCAGGGTGGTTACCAGCAGCAGTACAACCAGGGCTATGGTGGCTATGGAGGCAGCTATGGTGGCAGTTACGGCGGCAACTATGGCAACTCTGCCCAAACCAGCGACTGGTGGGGCAACTGAAGACCAGGTGAGTGGAAAGGGGCATGCTCATACATCAGGAATCCAAAATGGTAACGTCGTCATGACAGCTGACCACCTGTGGTTGTGCAGACCTGTTTACCCTTACGATTTTGCCGTAAAGTTTTACGGAGAAAAATTGAAATGACAGGAATTACAGGCCCCCCCCCCACCCCCCCCTTGAAATGACGGGAATTACAGGCCGCCCCCCCCCCCCCCCCCCCCCCCCCCCCTTTTCGGTAAAAAGTCAAAGAAATTAAATTGTTAAACGCGGAGTTTCGTCTGCTACCGTTTTCGGTCAGAAGCAGTAAAACAACACATTTTCCGGCGTGCCTTGTGTCTTTTACCTTGTCAAAGATGGTGACATAGCGGTCACTTGCACGCCAATGGCCAGCTCTTCCAAATCTTCAAAAGTTGTGAAAAGTATTGCGATTATGAAGATGACTTTTTTTTTTTACCCTTTTTTTTTTTTTTTTTTTTTTCGGTCAATTACAGGGTTTTTTCTGAGATATACAGTTAACAAATTTGGGGTTAACAGGTCTGGGTTGTGGCTTAGTTGCAAACAGCAAGAAATGAGATGCACAGTCACTAGGATTGTGTCCCCAGTAAAGAATAGTGCTCTTTCATTAACACCCCCCCCCCCCCCCCCCCCCCCCCTTTGACCTTGTTACAAACAGCAAGAAATGAGATGCACACAAGAGGATTGTGTCCCCAGTAAGAATAGTGTTCTTTGATTCCCTCCCCTCCCCTCCCCTCCCCTTCCTTTTTTTCAGAAATTTTTCCAAGTCAGCAGTTCTCCAGCCTGTGCAGTGACAGAGTCACAGTCAGACCCATTTTAGTGCAATGACAGTGTTGCTGTCGCTCAAATTCATTTGCGTAAAAAAATGTAATACATGTAACTTTTTTTTTTTTTTTTTTTAAATTTAAGGAAATGTATATTTAAGGTTGTGCCACTTTACTTCAGTCATGTAGTCTGTTCAGCAGAAATTGTTTGCAAATTGTGATTCATACTTCAACAGACATGGCTTTTTTTTTTTTTTTTTTTTTTTGTAACTGATTCAGTTCATTTGAAGAAAAAAAAAAAGGGTGCATGTTTACACATTCATTGATGTGTAACGTTTATGTGAGCATGGATTTAAAATTTAGTTTGATTATCGAAAGGCAAGAGGTTTTTGCAGTGTATGAGTGTATGTTATGAATTAAAAATTACTCTCTAACAGAAAAGGGGAAACTGTTAACAATGTAACTTGCGAATTTTTGCGCTAAGTAATGTATTGTCTTTATTTTGTTTGCATAGTTGGATTATTTGATAGTATGCATCCATTCATTTACAAGCAGATGGAGAGAACAAAAAAAGCATTTAATGACTGGAACCTGAAACTGGCAGCCACTCTGGAAAACACTTGGATCACATGCCTGATAAATTCCCACAGCTTTCAGCTCAGAGGCTGGACTTTTGAATTGCCTCAGGTGAAAACAGGTTAACGAATGTCCATCTCTGCAGAAAGGGAAAAAAAAACCCAGACTTTTCCACCTTTGTAGGTGTTAAAAATGTTCCCCGGTGTTCAGTTTGATGTTGACTATATGGTGTGTGTGTGTGATTTCAGGTCTGTGGCGGTATATCAGTGTTCCACACACCCTGGGTGCCAACCACCTGCTCTACACTGCAGTGAAAACAATCCCAAGTTGTCTTCTGTGTTCATTATCTGGGATTGCTTTTCATTGTCCAGATAAAAAAAACAAAAAAAGTTCTTTCTCCTTTATATCCATGTTGTTTTCTTTGTCTATCTCAGCACCCCCTGTTTTGGAAGGGTCGAACCAGTTACGCAACGTGAAGCTTTGTTCAAACTCGGGAAGATGGCGGCGCGCCCTCAACAAGAACTACAGGAGGGTACCCTCGCCAAGAACTACACGAGGGCTGGAGCCAAAGATCGGTCGATGTACAATCCCACCCCCACCCCTATCCTTCCCCCAACCTGAGAGCCAAAATGAGCGGGGGAGACAACTCATCACTCGTCCTGAACCACAAACTCTGTTAAACAGAATACAGAAGGAAATATTTTCAGATAAGAAAAAGAAAAAGAAAGAGAGTGCTAGTCATGAAACGTCATAAAGAAACTTCATATTATGCAGGTGAGTGTGCAGCTGTTAGCGTGTGGACAGTGGCAGAGAGCTGGGGCTGTGGTGTGTAAGTTGTTTTGGCAGGTCAGATTTGGCAGCTGTTATTGGTGAAGAACCACACCAAGATATTGGGACTATGTACATCGTCACACGGCCATGGCACTGGCGTCCATGTTTGCATTTTGTTGGGCATGCACAACGTGTGTGTGTGCAAGAAGTGCTCTTAATCCTGATGCTGGTCACTGCAGTGTGTGACGGGGGAAAGAAGATTCTTCATGCATCCTGCAAGTGCAGAGGGGAGGGTATGAAATCCACAGACTTTGCATGTTGAAGAATTCCTACACACAGTCGTTAGTATCGACATTGGACCCCAGATGATAGAAGCCACAGTTCCCATGCGTGCCACAGTGTTCAGCAGAACATGCTGTGCCCGGATTTCAGATGTTTGAAAACATGTTCTGTGTCATCTTGAATGTTTAGAAATGTGCAGAGGGGGACTCCCCCCTCCCCCGCCCCCATATTTGTTTAGCTGAGACCTGGTTGCTACTTCAGCCGGTTTCTGTTGGATAAGAGAGAGAGGGTGTTGCCTCGCAATGGAGAGAGAGAGGGAGATGAAAGAAGTAACAGCTGCTATGTCAAGCACTGAGTCAGTTTTGGCTGATTGCTGTATGGTTAGGGTGAATTTTTCTTCCCTCCATTTACTTTGATCCTTTAAATCCCCTTGATGGGTAAACAAACCCTATACTCCTTGGTACCTGCCTCCTAAAGGTTTAGAAAAAAAGGAGAATTTTGAATTAAAGTTTTCACCTTCTGTATATTACTCATTCTGTCTCTTGCTGTACACGCAACAGATACAGCTGAGAGACCTGAGCAGGGACCAGTCCAGCCAATAAACAGTGCAGAGAGAAAAACCATGTCCTCGGATACTGGCCATTGCAGAACTAAAGGAACCAGACCCACCTCGCACTGTTAACAGCTGAAATGTTCCCAGACAATTTATGGAGTACATTACACAGTGAAAGGGGTAGAAAATTTGACTTGTATCAGTTGACAGAATCCCTTCCCTCCATTCGGAGCAAAATGCTCACCAGTTGTCATGGGACAGTTTTTTGGAGAGGAAGTTTTTGAGCCAAAAGTGAGCTGAGTAAGACTTCACATATTTTTTTATGTTGGGAAAAAATACATAGTTGTTAGCCAAGTGAGGTGTTTCCATCAAAAAGCAGAGTGTTCTTATTGTAGCTGACAAATTACTTTATTTTTTTGTCCCCTCTGCACAAAATGGTGGCTTACACACACAAGTGTATGTGCTTATTACAGCTCGAAACTGTGTGTGAATTGCCTGGATTTTTTTTTTTTTTTTTTTTATATATAATGTGAAGATGTATTATCTTGATATACGCTCTTGGATTAGTTAGAAAACCTCCCAGGGTTTTTTAATTAAACTAATTTTAATGTGTATAATCATTATTCCATCCATATTTGGACATTGACGTTTTCACAACTGACTCTCATATGTTCAAAAGAGTCTTGATTGTATATTCATGCGTGCAATGTTCACCAGGTTCCTCTTGTTACCACCTTTCCTTTCCCCTTTTTTTTTTTTTTTTTGGGTAGTTTTTTTTTATGGAAAGCAGTATTTGTTTAAGAATCTCCGTTTTTGTTCTCGCTGGCCGCGTTCTTTTCTCTCGGAAAAGTGTGCTTCGATCAAAGCAATAGTTTGGGTGAAAATGAGATGGTTCACCCCTTTCGGTATCGGCTGACAGCATTGCACTATTATGTAAGAGTACTGCTTAATATCGAGTGAAGCAGATTTCACCCAATCAAAGATTTGCACTTCATTTCCACATTGATTTGGTTATGACTGTTGATAAATTGTTGACATGTGCCCCAAAAAGAAGAATGTGTTCAAGACGGTGCCTGGGTTAAAAAGAATTCTATCGCTGTGGAGCACAAACATATCACTTCATTGAAAAGAAAGTCTGTGATAAATTTTTATCACAGTGTGTGCATTGCTGTGTAACATGATGCACCAGCTAGCCTTGTGCTTGGTAATGCAAGGAAAATCCATGTTTGTCTTGTTATTTGAAAACAATCTTCTCAGCAAGGGGAGCGAGTGTTGGTCTCCCTGAAGAGCAAGAGAAGAAAAATGATCTTCACCCACAGTCTTTAATGAAGTGGTTTGTGTGCTGATACCAGTGACTCTAGACAAGTGATGGGCACACTCACAGTTACACTTCTTGTACTCGCATTCGTTTTGTTGCGTGTGTCTGAAACGAACGGAGATTCGCCTGGTTTCTTCAATCCAGATGGGTGCTATAGGGAAGTGAATGAGAAGTGTCAGCTCCTCCTGGTGAGAGAATGACCGTGTTGCCTCATTCAAGTTTTATATCATGTGCGTAGCAAGGGGCGCATGCTGTCATCTATAAATGCGTGGTTTGTGCAAAGAAATGTTTGCGCATGTCATGCTTGCCAAAGTTGCATTTATACTTTTATGATCTCGTCAAAACCACAAGTCATGGAACCAAAACGAAATCGGGTCTTTCCCACCGTTTTTTTTCCCCCCTTTTTTGTCTTTTTTTTTTTTAAAGAATATATATATATATATATGTATATACACACACTCGTATATACATATATATATATGATTTGAAAAAATCTCCATGAACATAATTCCATGTTGTGCGCGGATAGTGAATACATAATCATGATGCAGTCTGGTACATGCCTTCACTGGGCAAGAGTGAGTAAGTTGTGAGTACGTGTCCAAAGTGGATGGGTAGCAAGGTACTGCTGCCTCGGCAGCTCATTTCTGTAGGCGGATGTGCACAGAGGGACACTTGCTCCATGCGTCTGCACAGGGCAGGTGGCGCTGTTCACTCCGTCAGTCGTCACTTAATGGCATGCAGTGTAGCAGCATGCAGATCAGGGTTTGCAAAAATTGACCTATACAGGTCTTTGGTCTTTTTTTTTTTTTTTTTTTTTTTTTTTTGGTTAAATCATCTCCTCCTAGGAGCATGTTTTCTTGCATGCTGTTTAGGAAGAGAATTTGATGGCAACGGTAAAAATGCTGGGTCCTGACATTATGCAGAGGATCTAGATGTCCCAACTTATTTCGTGTTTTCCCCCTTTCTCTGATGTCGTGTGTGACGAGTGTTGAACAATGCTCATTCATGATTAGAGGTACGCATCATCTCGTGCCTCTGTCAGTTCTGGTTCAAACCCTTTTTTTTTTTTTTTTTTTTTTTTTTTTTTTAATGATTGATTAATGTGTGTAGAAGTTTGCTTTGTCTTTTACATGTTTTCCTTTTTTTCTACATTTCTCTGTGTGTGTGTGTGTTCATCAGATTTGGGTCATGCGCCCGGATCTGGCACAGTCACTTTTTGTGTGATGTGTAGGCTTCATTTTGTGGGGTCTTGTGGGTGCCGTCCTACTCCAGTAACTCAGATGCTTGTGGCTAGCTCTCTCTGCCACAACCAGCAAGTTAGTCGCTCATGGTTTGCATTCATCTTTATTATTTTTTGATGATTGAAATGGCACATGTGGATCTTAAGCACGTTGACCGGTGCTTTCGTCGTGCATGCCAGAGGTGCCACACTTTATACTTTGTATCACAGGCAGGAAGAAGAAATTCATGGAAAAGTATATTCCTAGTGGTTCTAAGATGTATGTGGAAGCAAGCAGATGTATAAGTTATTTTCCTCCTCTCTCTTGTTTTACACAGATGCCAGAACAGCTAGGAGCTTTGTTCAAGCAAAATGAAGTGGAGTGTGAAAGCGTGTGTCTGGAGATACTTGTTGAATGTCCAAGAGGTTCTGGTCTCTTCATGTTCTTGTAGATCCACTGAACAAATTTTCTGGGCATCATTTTGAGCTTGTAAAAGATGATTTTGAATTCATGTAACCCACTGACTGACTTGGACATTTGGGGATTTTTTTTTTTTTTGCATTTGTTTGTTTGGAGTTTTTCTGTATGATAATGCAGAGAACTTCAAGAAACGTGTTTGCAGCCAATGTGAAGTGGGTTAAGCAGCTAGAACCCAAACCTCGCTGTATTTTTTTCACATGAAAATATTCATTCCTGATCAGTGATAATGGGTCAGATCATATTCTGTTGGCTTGGGATGGAACGGGCAGTGTTATTGTAATGCTTAACATGATGATTTTTTTTTTCATGTTTTTGAAAAACTATGCAGTGCTTAAACATTCTCTTGTATGACAGTTAAAGCATTCCTAATTTTACAGACACAGTCATGACGTCTCTTTTTCTATTTTTTTTTGTTTATTACTGACATTGAGAAGCAACATGATCTGAACTTGTACACTGGTATCATCAGAATTGTGTTGTGGAGAATTGGGGGGTTCAGATTAAATTGCTTTTCTTTTTTTTTTTTTTTTTTTCCAATTGCCAGTGTAAATTATGGCAGGCCATGTCCATAGCTGCTTTCTTTTGTTTTCTTTCTTTCTGGTTTTTTTGTTTGTTTTTTTTTTTTTTGCAATAGACATTTTCTAGTGAGCATTTGTTGTAATAAAGTAGACAATTTCCCAGCAAAACATTCAATGCGTGATACAGTTGATATTTTTGCAAGTTTTCTGTCCTGCAGCAACGTTGTTGGGCAGCAGAATGACTGTTGGTGTAGAGGCCTGTGAAGGACACAGTACAGTTGTTGCGAAACAATCCACATGGTGGGGGGCAGCATTGCACGGCGATCTGTTGTGCTTTGTCCTGGGCATTGGTGTGGAAATGATTATAGGTGGCAACCTGTTTTCTGTTCTGTATGATTTCACAAAGTTTGGCCAGACAGAGCCAGCATGTTGGTAAAAGTTTAACACTAGTTGACATTAGTGAGTGTGCTTGACCCAAACAGGGAGTTTTGTGCACTCCTCCTCCGCATTCCCTCTCCTTCGAACCATTGTTCAATCTCCCCATTTCTGTTTTTGTACAGAAACTGATTTGGATCTCCTATTTTCATTGGTCTTCACATTAGTTTGGCACTGTGTGGAGGGAATGTTTGTTCCTACTTTTTTTTGTTCCTTTAAATATGTACAGGAAGTCTGATGTGAAAGTTTAATTTTTATTGACTGGTTTCAACAGAGCAAGTTAATTATCAGTAGCTTCTTTAACAGAATGTGCTAGGTAGTATTCTCGTCTGTTATGCAGGGTCTCTGTTAAATGCAGGCAATATTTTGTCCTCTTTTTTTTTTTTTTTTTTTTTGGAGCCAAGTGCATGTGTATCTTTCCCTCCATTTGAAGTAAACAAAAGTACTGGCATATTCCTTTCCCCAATGGTATCCCATTAGTATTTTTAATTATGATGTTTAATATTTTTGCGTTTCTGACAGTGCTTGTAGTCTTATCAGACTTCAGGGCACTGTCAGTGATACCAGCCCTCTTCCAGTTTGTCAACTTGTAAGTGTTGTTTTAGACTGCAAGACAATGTATCGTATTAGTTGCCTCCCATGCTATTGGTTTTGGGGTTTTTTTTTGTTTGTTTTTTTTTGTCCCATCTATAAGTAAGATGGTAACAAAACTGTTGTTTGCTTGGTAGAATTGGAGATGTCAAATTTGTGTCCATATTGGAGCAAGTGGAGCTGAAACAGGTTAGGATGTGTGAGCCAGTGTGATGCGCACACTTATGATCGGTTTTTGAACTGGAACACTGAATGTGTTTGTACGTTATGATTCATGGGTACGTACGTGGCTGCATGTTATGACTATGACTCGTGTGTACACACGGCCAAATGTTATAAGACGTGACATGCCAAGAGTTAAGCCACCATGTCATAACCGCATTTTACTGTGTGTGGTCTTTTTTTTTTTTTTTTTTTTTTTTTTTTTATTTAAAGAATCTGGTGGTTTCTAATGGTCTGACTCATTTCTTGCTGTAACTTGTTTCCATGCACGAGTTTGACCTGAAAGGGCTGATTAATCAGCTGGGCTGCAATGATTCGAACTGAAAATGTAAAGTTAGTTCACAGTTTAACATATTTACAGGCCTTGCATAGTGCTTTTTTTCCCCCTCCCCCACCTCGTTTCCCATCTTTACAAAGCATCCCAAGGTTCATTCAGCCCAGCACACAATGATGCAGCCCAGCTACTGAACCATGCACAATTTTTCTGTATTACAGTCCTTGAATTTTATATCAGGTCCCAAAGAAGCGCCCCCCTTCCTTTTTGTTTCTTTAAATAAACTCCAGGTGAAGCTGCAGTTGCATATAAGCTTTTAGTGTGTGTATATGTATATATACCGGAGACAGAGGTTTTAGTTCCTTAAGAAACATTAACAATTGTCCTTTGTAAGATGCTAGTATGCAATGGAGTTATGCAGTTTAGTGACTGTAGCAGAAGGCAGTTGCCATAGGGGAAAAATGTGTGGATATAGGGAACGTTGTCTTCTGGGGATGCAGTGGAAGTGTTTTTTCTTGGCTTCTCCAGAGGGGCATGATTGTCCAAGTCCCCCCCCCCCCCCCTACTCTTTGATGATTATTCCAATTTATCCTGAGAGGATGGCAGCTGAATTATATATCCACGGACAGAAATCGAAGGGTCCTAGTAGTAATGCCCGTCATTGCAACACCCAAACCATGCTTGTGTAAATACCTTTTGTGTCATTTGGTACATATCCACTCATCGGTATGATGCTGTGGGTGAACAATCCATGTTTTGTAGGACAGTGATTCCTCCGCGCCCCCCCCCCCCCCCTTTTGATCCTTGCTGCATGTGCTGGGTCGCATGGACTAAGGGTTGGATGCAGGCTGTGCACAAAAAATGAGCTGTTACTGTTGCACAGTTACCTCGGTAATAGGAGATCATTAATGGAAAACTCTCAACGAATAATTCAGAAAGCTTTTTATCTGTCATTGATTATCATCTTTAGGGGGTCAGTGCGGATGTAGTCGCAGTATGTGTATGGAAATACTTGTTTGGGTGTGTTTTGTGGACATGTGTACAGAAAGACCCAGACTGGAAGCAGTAGTTTTCAGCATGTCTGTGCACAGAAGCAGTCTTCCTCCACCCCTCCCCGTCCTGATCAGAATATCATTTTTGTACATGAACTTTGATCCTTTGGTACACCAACATGAATGCTTGATGGGTTGCAGATCATAATATTCCTGTCATACTTTTTGTTGTATCTGCAGTTATTGGAGGATTAGATGTCTAGTGAGAAAAATAAACACTGCAGATTAAGCTTCTGTTCCATTTTTATACCAGTACCAGCATCGACAACTCGGGTCTGCTTTCAGATCTCAGCAGCAGACTGAGTGATTGCACAGTGACATTAAGTTTTGTAACCTCTGTCTAAAATAAAATGATTCTTTTTCTTTCTTGCCCCTGTCCCTGTCTGCCCTCTTTTTGAAGGAATTCCTCTGCTAAGAGATGTTAGTAGTTGTACCAGCCTGCTGGCTTGAAGCATCAGGCAGGAGTCCCATCTTTAGGGAGAACCTGAGAGGGATGACTGTTTCCCTATGCTTCAGACCAGCCGCAGGTGAATAGAGAGAGGGAAGGTAGGCTGGAACTGGATTTGCTGAAAATCTTTCTTGTTGAGAAGTCGGGGGGTAGATCATTGTGTCTGCGGTATGTGCTTTAATGTCAAACCTGATCAGAAGCAGAATGCTGAAGATAGGGGTAGAAGAGAGACCAGATTGGGGGGGGGGGGGGGGGGGGGGGGGGGGGGATGCGTGCATTTCCTCCCCTGTTTTCAAGCCCTCATTCAACTCCGTCTCTCTCTTCCTCTCTCTCTTCTCTCTCTCACAGAAATAACTGTACAGTTGCCTGTCAACTGTGAATTCATGATAAAAGGTCCCATCAAGGAAACTTGACTGTAATTAATAACTCGTTGAAGCTGACATGGGTAATCTGTGTACCCATGTGCTAATTGTGCCTTTATAACCATCAGAAACTGGAAATGGTCTTATGGCTTTACTGTTGCTTCCCTCTCCACCTCCCAGTAAACGAGCGATGGGGATAGAAGTGTGTGTGTGTGAGGCCAGAAAACAAAAGACATTACAGGTTTATCTGTACGTGTAATGCGTAACGGTCAAGTTTGTATTTGCAAGTCGGCATGTTTTGTTGGTTGTGTGTGCAAATGTGAGCACAAACATTGATTATGAAGGGAAAGGGGGTTTTCTTTTTTTTTTTCTTTTCTTTTTTTTTTCTCTGAAGATGTTCAGCAGTAGAATTGAACTGTAAACATCAGAACGAGAGGAATCGTTCCAGCCTGAGGAATAAAAAGCAAAGTTTGTACCCTTTTAACCATGCTTTAGTTTGTTGCAAAGCAGAACTGGGCTTCCAAATTATTGGTAGAAATGAACTGATTAATCCTTTCAGATGGCCATTTTGGTTCTTGGGTAATTTTTTTTTTATTTTTTAGGGGGGGGTGGTTATGGGATGGTTGGGTTCTCTTTTGTTAAGTGTGATGTGTTGATGGGGAGGCCTGAGTGGTGTATATTTGTGTGTGGATGAGTCGTGCAGGAAAGAATTACTGAATAAGTATTTGGAAAGCGGGGGGTTGCATCATGTGCTACAAAACAGAATGGGGAAAATAAAAATCAATAATCACCTGGTAATAACACGTGTGAAGTTGTGTGTTGTCCACAGGTAAAGAAAATAACCTCGGCTTCAGTGTTTTGTTTTTTTTTTTTTTTTTTTTTTTTTTGCAGAGGTTACAGGATGAGTTAATGTTGGTGTTTGGAAATTGCAATACCGTGAACCATATTTCGAATCACGGTGAAATCGCCTAACCAATGGCGCTATTTTTCTGTTCTATCCTGGGCACAGTCCAAGTGTCCTGAAAGTGTCTCATGCCTACAAGATGTATGTGGGCACTTGTTCAAAAACCAGAGCAGTATTGTGCACAAGGGAATCCAGTTGGGAGAATCTGTAATCCTTTTTCCATTCATGCATGCAGGGTCTCCCACTGCCATATATTATTAGTGCTGTCTGAGAGATTTTTTCAGTTGCTTATTGTTTGTGTACAGTGGATGCTCTAAAGTGGCCTTTTTTTTTTTTAATGGATAAGAAACGTGTGGCTTCGGGTTTTAAAATATAACCTCAAATTGAAGGTTGTATGACAGTTTTTGTTTCAACTTAAGTTTGACCATAGTACAATATTACATATGAATGTCTGCATCTTTGAGTGGTAGGGAGGGGCTTGGGTGAGCTGATTTATATGCTTACGATTTTTCTTTGGGGGAAGTGACACTGTATACAACTGATTTGTAAATTCTGTGAAAGGCTTACAGACTTTCAATGTCAGGATCCATGAGCGATGATTTTTGGTCACTTGTATTTGTGCGTGTGTGACAATTAAAGGCTTTGATCTGAAATTTCACCAGGTTTAACGAAAAGAAATAGGTCTTTGCTAGGTGCCCATCTTGGTTTGAAACATTACAAGTGATTAACTCTTTATTATTAGGTTGGACGGCATGCACAGTGAAGTTGTACTGTGTTTGTTTTTTTGGTTTCTTGCCTCTTTTTTTTTTTCCTTCAATTTCTTGCTTGCTCTGAGTTGCAAGATGTGGTCTTGACAGTTCTAGGTTGAAAAAAAAATGTGGATCATTTCCTATTGTTTTTGTGAGGGTTTAATTATTGGAGAGTCTTGTGTGAAGAGACAATCTGTGAAACATGCAGGGATTTTACACAAAGGAAGGGTTGGGCCGGGTGTAACCTTTTGTTATTGTCATTGAAGTCAAATAATTTGTAGTGACACGTCTAGTGTGTGTCTTCAAACTGTAAGAGTTTTGAGGATGCTTGCTTGAGCGAGTTAATGGCAGCTCCTTCTGGGCACACTGGTGGTAAGGACGTTCCGTGGTTGATGGTGTGCAGGAGCTCCAACTCTTTTGACATGGTTTATCAAATGCCCTTGTGATTTTATTCGGAGGGGGCTGGAACAAAACATGTGGACAAAATCCATGGAAAGTTGGATGGGGGGGCAGGGCAGGTTAGAGTGGATCTCCATAGTACGGATGCAACTGTCAATGAATTCACTTTCCTCAGCAAGACACTCTTGTCCAGAGATGGGACGTTTTAATACTTGACATGGTCAAAACGTTTGGGGTTTTTTCCTTTCATTTTATCATGCCTGGTAGTGAGAAAGGTTGTGGGCTGTTTTAGGGTTTCTGTTCACCACACCACCCCGTTTTTTTCCCTGTTCGTTCCTCAGTGCAGTTGCTGCTGTTTTGGATAAGCACACACCCACACACTCAAATGTGCACATGTTCACACACACTGTCTCTGGGAGACAGTCCGGAACACTGATAAAAACTTTCATCTATACAGGCCCATAGTAGGGACCAGCCCACGCACCCAGTTCACTTGCATGCTTTTGTTAACGCAGGGCTCTGTCTGGAGAGATCGCCTTGGCATGAGACAAATTTACCATTGCAACTTACAGAGAAATGGAGGGGGCTGGATTGGTGGTAGTCATGGGGGACTTGAAACTTACAGGTGGAGGATCTCATGTTCACAGATGCATGTGTATGTAGAGAGAACAGTTACCAATATCCGTTATCAGTTGTCACTGAAGCGTTTTGGCAGGCAAAATTTTTAAATGCTCAAGTCATCCTTGAGATGATGTGTGTTGACACATTAATAGAATAACAGTCGCTTTCTTTTTTTTCTGTTGGTGGGGTTGGGGGGGGTAGTTTTGGTGGCTGTTAGTTAAGTCTCAAAAGGTGTTATAGACAGGTTGCTGAGAATACACTACTCTGAAAAAAGAAAGAAAATAAAAAACATTACATTTTGTGGTAGAACATAGTATCCCACCTCCACTACCTCATCAGCATGGACATCACTTCTGTTGACATCAGTGTTTCCCAAAGGAAAGGTCTCTTTGGACTTTACCACTTTCAATAGTGTGTTCGGTATACACATTGCCTCTTTGTCTTCACAAATTCATGCCCAACATTGAACTCTAATGCTTTCTTTGATCGATTCTGCATCCAAACTGTAGGCATTGATAAGGGGAAAGCAAAAGAAGGAAACATTTTTCAAAAGATCTAGTTTTCAGTAATGCTGTGGGTATTACAAAAGATCTAGTTTTCAGTAATGTTGTAGGTATTACAAGAAGTTTCAAAGCTGAAATTTTGTGTTTAATCTTTTATTCCACATTTCTACCCAATCTCATTTTCATATAGGAAGTCGGAGTTTCACCTTTCCCATGGGCATCCAGCTCTTTGTTTTTCTCTGCTGCCTAATGCATCTGTGTTCTATAAACCTGTTGACTTGTCACATTTGTTCATGCAGCAAGTCAAAAGACTCCAAAGACAGTATGTCATTGTCCCAACTGCTGCATGTATGTAAGTTGTACATGACATCGATTTTCAGATGCAAAATTGTTTGATGTTGCATTCTTCTCAACAGAGGTTACCTATCGAGCATTGAAGAAGAAGCTGTCACATCTGTCACTCATTTTTCTCCCACACAGAAATCCTCAGTCCTAAAGACAGGGACCATGAGGACGGTATATCTCATGTTACAGCATTGCACCCACACAGTCTGGGAGAACAGGTCTGAAACATTTCCACCTGCTGCAAAAAGATATGCAGCTGAAGTCTGTAGTTCTTATGCCATTTCTTTTTGCCTTGAGATGAGGCCACAGTGTTTGTGACTCTACCTGGCATGCAAATCATCACTTTTATTCAAAAGTAGACGGAATAGCAATTTCCCTGGTTGTGAATGTATGGGGCAAACATATTCAGTATCAGCAACTACAGGACTGTTGGTGGACCATGTGGAATGTTGCCACTCATTCCAACTTGATATGGTGGGAATGATCCTTTGTGTGGTGACTTATACATAGATGAAATTTTGTGCACATCTTGATGAATGTTTCTCAGAACACAGAAGCATTCTGCTGTGCTACCCAGTTTCTGTTGTTAAACATTTCAGGGGAGGAAATGACCTCCAAAACCAGCTGCAATGTGGCAGTATCTTGGCAGTGAACTTTGAATCCACCGTCATCAGAGGTTCAGAGAAGTCTTCAGTCCCTTTCAGTAAGCCGTCGTTACTTCATCTCTCTTTTGTTTGATGCCTTTCTTTCCCACCCTTTTTTTTTTTTCAGCACTCCATCCTCCCCATTTGACCCTTCCCCAGCAGATTTCTTCATCATGGGTCGCACATCTTTTTTTTTGGTGCAAGGTGAACGAACTGTCCTTCTAGACACCAGTGGTATTCATTTCTTTATCCACCGTAGTAATCAGCCATGAGCAACACTGAAAAAATGCTACACAAAAAACTAACTGTTCGTCCACTCATAAGGGATTCCATCAGCCCTCTACCTGCAGCGTGTTGATCGTGAGGTTGATTGCTTTTTTTTTTTTTTTTTCTTTTTGAATTCCCATGGAACACGAACTGTCCTGACAAGATCACCAGTTTCCCCTTGTCACCCTTGATCACAAGAGAAAAACAAAAGTTTAATGTTACCAGTTTTAACCCTACAACATTTGTACATATAAAATCAACAGCAAAAAAAGGTTCGTTCCCCCACCCCACCCTCACAAACGCTTCATTTGATGTGCAAAAGAACCCCATCGAATGATCCTTTACCACCCACCCTCCATCCCCACTCTCACCTGCCCAGCCTGTTTTCCTTGGTGGAGTGGTTGGTAAGAAGGTGTGGCGTTGGTAGACGTTCTGACTTTGGTGAGCTTCCAGTGACACTGCTGGACACTGTGGACAGGTGCCACAGACACAGGCAGCCCTCTCCTCTCATGTCTGAAGCAGGAAATGCTGGAGAGGTAGTGACAGATAAATATGTAAAGTTATCACCTTCCCCGGGGCGGGGGGGGGGGGGGGGGGGGGGGGGGGGGGGGGGGCTTGAACCAAGGATAGCATACACAGCGGAGCCATTCATGTTTGTTTTCACATTTGTGTGGGGAACTATTGCAATAAGATTGACAGGAATTGCACTCTTTTAGTGGGTGAGCATTCGTATAATGTTATGTTTCAGCCCTTTGAAATAATTAACAAGATTGCTGCCTCAGTAGATTGCAGATTGATTGGGAGATAGATGGCCATCCATTTTACAAATAGTTAATTCCACATTATGATGTCAAATGAGGGGGGATTTTTTTGGCGTGCAGATGTTGTTCGTATTTCTATACGAAGGTATATGTCTGCTGCATGCTTAATGTGTAATGTGGTCGGATTGATCAAACTATTTCCCAACATTCCAAAAAGTAATTTTGTGTGACATGGGATGCATCTTATATTTGAAACCATGACAATGGAGATCATAGTTCTTCCACAGTGGTGTGCAGAGGGTGGTTTTTTTTTTTTTTTTTTTTTTTTTTTTTTTTTTTTTTTCCGAAATCAAAGCTGAAATTGCAAGGTGCCTTCTTGGGGAATCAATTATTCTTGGTGCTTTTTTTTCGCATTATTATTCTTTTTAAATCAATTTAGGGAATGATCCCACCAGAACTGATTTCTAGAGATGGACCACATTGTGCAACCAGTGCAGTTCAATCTTGTTAACTGAGAATAAAACTAAAAGGAAAAAAAAAATGTTGGGTTGTTTTCTATGTGTGTGTGTTTGCATGAGCAGTGTTACCATAACCCGATTCTGAACAAATCACACGAATAAATTTTGAACGTCATATACTTGGTTGGTTGGGGAACGGGGGGTAGAGTTGGCAGCTCTGATGAAAGTTCCAGTAATTATCTTGCTGGGAGGTGTGTCTGCCATTTTCACCGGCTGAAAGAACAAAAGCAAGTTGAAACATTTTAATGGGATTATTTGCATTCTTTACAGATTTGGAATGTTCTGTATGTATTGATTGAGGATCTGGTGAAGAAAATCAGAATTACAGGGAAAGCAAAATGGATGCACAAGAAGTGTTAAAAAGAAGATCAGCGTTGCGAATAAAATAGTGAGTGAAGAAAATGACAAGGAAAACAAAGTGGATGTACAATAGGATTAAAAAAAAAAAAAAAAAAAAAAAAAAAAGTTTGCTTTGTACTTAACCTTTCCTGGATGATGTTTTTGACTACACAGACCCGATCGTGCGGGTCGCCTAAGACCCACACATTTTGCAGAGGCTTTTCCTATTGCTTATCCCTGTTCAGATCGGCGTGGGTCTTGTAAGACCCACACCTGATAAAGGGGCGGTTCAGCAACTTGTTCCTCACCCGATGGCGTGGGTCATGTGTGACCAACTTAAATGTACAGGTCTTGGGGGAACTGTGACTAATTACACTGACAATTGATTGTGCCCATACATGAAATTTCTGTGACCAATGGCTGGCTATAAAGATCATTGAGGAACTCCTAAGATTTCGTGAGCATAGCACTATCCATTCACAAGGTATGTTTTTATTGAGTCACTGGGTCATGGAAGACTGGAAGCACGGTAAAGCTTCAACAGTGCATACATACATCAGCTGTAACTTGCATGCTCCTGTCCACAAACAACGAGTTTAATCTGCCCTAGAGGAGCATCCTTTCTCTTGCTCTGTTCAGGATTCAAGGTTAGGCAACGAGACTGCCAGTTTTGTAAATCAAGCTTTTGAATACTCTCCTTTTGTTAATGATCAGCTGGCTGGAGCCACCTATGCAAATGTATAACCCTCGACCCCAACTATGTGCGGCTGGTGTTCCAACGGCTAGCCGGGGAAAATGGAAAAGCTACTTTAACTCTGTGTATCCTCTTTCACAACTTGACAAAACTGCTGATGACCTTGGAACTGCAGATACCCCACCATTCCAGCTATGAAGGAAGCCAAATTACTGGGGGTTATTTTGACCAGAAACAACTTAAATTGTTACATACAGCTCTTGAAAGCTTATCAGAAAGCAGTGAACATTCTGAGAGTTGGGGCACATATGGATTGCAGCACTGATAAACAAACTTCTTCTTGTCTTTACAGGGCTTCTATTTTGCGCCACCAGAGTGGACTTGGCTGTGTTGTTTATGGTTCTGCCAGACCTCCCTACCTCAAAACTAGAGTCCCATCGGCATCATCAAGGGTTCCGCACAACCCCTGAATACGGTACCGTCTATACGCAAGGCAGGGAAAATCTATCTCAAACCACAGCGAAAACTGTCTTATCATTTGTTATGATTTCTTTTCTGAACTCCCAAACCCTGTTTAAAGTTCCTCAAGAAATTTGAAGAGAAGTTCCTCAAGAAGTTTGAAGAGAAAAGGGAAATCATGTTCTTTCCCATTTGAACAGTGTAGACGTAGACTTCCGTTTGCATGTGATACATCCAAATTTTCTTACGACCTACCATGTGTCTCTGAGAATGTTGCTCAAATTTCCTGACCAACACAGCAGGTGCCTTTTGTATCTCTCAGGCCTGTCTGACGTCAGGGTATACATTATGAAAATAAGCCTTGTCATGCAGGCGCAGACCAGTTTGGGAATCCAGAGCATCATCTTCACCATCCTCGTCGACCTCCCCTCACCCTTAAAAGCAAACAAAAACCTCTAATTCTGTGGCCCATCATACCCTGCACTCATGGTGACCTTCAATTACCTTTCCACGTCTATGTCCTTGGTTTGGTTCTCAGGATTACAGGTATGGACAAATTCTATGAGGACTGTTAACAAAAAAAAAAAAAAAAAAAAAAAAAAAAAAAAACCAAAAACGAAAAGAAAAACTACCGAATGCAACCACCCACCCATCCATGCACACACACACTCGCGCACAGGCACACGCGCACACACACACACATATACGTGTGCATGCACTCGCACAACCCTAGCTAGAAGCTCAAAGTGCCACTGTACACCCAGCACTGGAACTGGGGCATGGTACAGCCACAGGTACAGCTGGCTTAATGCGGTACCCAGGCACAAAAGCTGCCGTACGCTATGGAAGGGGTATTACAAAACAAACAAAAAAAAAACCGTCGAAGTTCAACTTGTCCCAAAAAGCATCTGCCGCGAGGACATAAAAGACGGCCATCGGCAATCGTCGGACTCGCTCACTTCATCCACTACAGACACGTACTGGAGAAAGTCGTCCTGGACAGGACATCATCTGCAGGCAAGCTGTTTCGTACTGGAATTGTCACAAGGACTAGAGAAGCTCATTTAGCCTGTGGTCACTGAGGATGTATTGTCGTAGGACAATGAGTGAACTGACGGGTGCTGCATCTCTAGCAACTGCGCAGAAGTTGTGAGGTGCTTTGAACTGATGGCAAGCCGATCATCAATGGGGGGATGGATATAATAATTATATGCACAACAAATGTAAACGTTTCAACGAACCTTTTTGTGTGTGTGTGTGTGTGTGTGAACATAGCCATACTTTACTTGCAAAAGCGCAAGGTTTTCTTTCAACCTTTTCAATTTCGCTTTTGAACAGACTCGTATTCTGTTCGCAGTTAAACTTGTCCGGTTCGCATTTAGCCACAGGCACCACCGGCATTTCAAACACAGTTTTCTAAAAAAAAGGCGCAGATGAAAGTTCACGGCTGCATCCATTCGAAGAAAGGCTTCCATTGTTACAAGAAGATGCAACACATCTTGCCAATCTTGTAATCCGTTGTCTGTACAATGAAGGCATGAAAGTTGGTCCCAGCTGGATCGTTCGCAGTTAGGGCTACCTACCCTTCGGGATCAGAGGAACCATGCCTGCGTGGGGGTAGAGGAACAGTCTGGGTTCCCCTGGTGCCATAGTTGTCCCGTCTGCAATGCTGTGGTAAACTAAAGCTGGGTGCGAGATGCCCATGGTTAGCTTGCAATGGCTTTCGACATGTCTTGTAATGGCAAATAATGTGTTCTAGCACCTGGAATGACCCCCGTCACAGAGGTGCCACTGTCAACCACCATGACCGGCCTGTAAAGATTTCGGGGCCTAATAAACGTACAATAGCAGCAGATACGACGAGCGACAACGATCACGACGATTGCGACGAGTTAGAATATATCGGGGGAGACAAACAACAGTGGCACAAACTAGCCTGACCAGCATGATTTCCCTTGACAGTTGGTAACAACACAGCAACAGACATGTGAAACGCACACGAAAAGTATTCATTTCACGCGCGTCACTGATTCGCTATGGCCAGGCACTGAAAATCCTGCCCCAGCACCCCACCTCTTCTCCCTCCTTTCATTTTAACAAAACAGGTTTGTTGAAAGGTCCTACCGAGAATATCCACAGACATATATAGGTGTGTGAACTTGTCCGAGGGCAGTAAATTCGGTAAGGGTTTAGTTTGCACACATAAACCTCGACGCAAGCTCACACCCGTGCACTTCCGTCTCTTGCACAGTTTTCTTTTCACACTGTCTCAGATCATTGGTGAACAGGCTGTTTGCGAGGAAAGTGTTTTACAACCATGATACGGAATCCAGTGACCTGCCTGATCCAGTGAGTGTATGATGTTTGGAACTAGATGTCGTTCGGACTCAACTTGAACAGAACCCCGTCGTCAGTATCAGCGTGAGTGCCTTCTTTTTTATTTTTTGAGATCAGCGGCGTACGTCTCCATTGAAGAAGCAAGAGAAGATGATGTGCGAACGGAAAGAAGCTCAGTGGCTTCTGTCTGTGGTGGGAGAGGGTAGGGGTGTTACACCTGTGATCTAGGATTTAACCAGTCGTCTTGCAGAGAGAGAGAGAGAGAGTACGACTGCAATTGTGCGGGTAAAATCAATCACTCTTACGACGTGAAACGATGAGAACAAACACTGCTTGTTGTTCAAATCAGATTCAAGACATACATATAACAAGCTGAAAAGTAAAACTGTTTTGCAACTCAATATTCCATGTATACCTAGATTTCGCAAAGACGTCCAATTCGTTCCTCATGAGCGGCTCTTAAGAAAAATGAAGGCTCAGGGCATTTTAGGACACACACTTCAGTGGATCAGGAGCTTTTCGGTTGGAGGTGCAAGCGAGTTGGTGTGAATAGAGCTGCATCAGGCTGGGTGGCAGTGAAGAGCGGCATGCCACAAGGCAGCATGCTGGGGCCCGTGTTGATTGTGGTGTTTATTAACGACCTTCCAGGTGTTGTGTCTAGTCTCTGTTCAGTGTATGCAAATGATACAAAAGTGTACAGACAGGCAGACAGAGAAGAGCATAGAGAACAGCTTCAGAATGATTTGGACAGTCTTGTCAACTGGGCAGTTACATGGCAGTTATGTTTTAATGCTGACAAATGCAAGGTCTTGCATTTAGGCAAGAAAACCCCACAGTTCAATTATGATATGAGAAAACATGGCAGTGAGGAGAAAGTTTGTTTGCAAGCTACTGAGTTAGAGAAAGATCTGGGTGTGAATGTGGACAAGGAACTGAAATTTTCTAAACACATTGAGATTCAGGTGAACAAAAGCTAATAGACTCCTTGGTCTTATCAGAAGATCTTATGATCACTTGGATGCTGAATCCATGAAGCTTTTGTTTGTTGCATTGGTTCGTCCACATTTAGAGCCTGGAAACGTTGTGTGGGCTCCACATCTAGAAAAAGACAAAAAAAACTTGTTGAGGGAGTGCCAAGGCAAGCAACAAAAGTTATTCCAGGACTGAAAGGTTTAAGTTATGAGGAAAGGCTAGAAAAGATGAACTACCCAGCATGTCTTACAGAAGGATAAGAGGAGATCTTATAGAAGTGTTTAAGTATACACATGCACTGTACATGTTGGAAAATTCCTTGTTTGAGAAAGAGGTTAGTACAATCACCAGGGGACATAGCCTTAAGCTAAAAAAACACAGATGCAGCACAAGTCTTCTTTTCTCAACGTGTGATGGAGATTTGGAACCACCTTCCTTCAAATATTGCTGAAGCACCTTCCTTGAACAGTTTTAAAACAGACTGACTGGATGTCATGAAACAGTACATGTATAGTTTAGATGTGCCTCCAACCTTCAGTTTCTGATCAAAAGATCAGTAGTTTTTAGCAAAAAGTTGTAGACAGCTTTACTGGTCAATAGACCAGCAGAAGATTATAAGAAGGAAAGAACTGAGACCTGAAAAGAATCGACGACAGGACTAAAGTCCTCCCTGCATTTGGAGCAACTATACTACTATACTATACTACACTATACTATACTGTACTATACTATACTATACTATACTACTGTACTGTACTATACTATACTATACTGTACTACTATACTATACTATACTATACTATACTATACTATACTATACTATACTATACTCAGGATTTGTTTCAGCATTAACTCTTCAGCTTGGTCTTGGCCTTGGTCGATACTCGACAGAAACCAACTACTAGCTTACTTGTGGCGGGACATAAACTACTATACTACTAGTGCACAGAATTTTAATTGCTGCAGATGATCATTCTTATGAATGCATTATGATACCTTTGAATTTTCCCTTCTGGGTAGCAACCATGATCTGTCCTGACCTTTACTGTTTTGACATGTTCTCATGACTCTGTTGGATCTTTCTCAGTCTCGCTGTGTGCGAGCGAGCTATGATCGTAAAATTGAGTATCATGATCTGTCTGATTCAGTGACCTGAGTGAAGTTTAGAGCTAGACGTCATTTTGGACCAGGTGTGAACTGAACGCTGTCAGACTGGCCTTGTCATGGTCCTTGTGGTCATTTTACATAATCGCTGTAGGTGTACACGGTTAAGCCACAAAATTTTTACAGGGCTGTCAGGATGGTTAAAGGACTAGGACTACACAGTATTTGCTGTTGCCTTGCCTGATGTTAATAAATACAAAGAATGTGACAGGACAGACCCCCATCCCGCACCCTGCTTTTTCCAACAAAATTTGTCATCTAGGGGCTTTTTTTTTTTTTTAGTGTTGAGTGACCAGACTTGATGCCTTCAAACCAAAGTGCATGGTTAAACCCTTCAATCCCCCCTCTCCTCACCCACCTACCTGGTACCCACCCATGCAAGCAACACACACAAAAAAACATCCAAAAAAAAAAAAAAGAAGTTGAAAGTGTGGCTGCGCACAGTGAAGAGGTAGTGTTCATTCTCGTTAATTTTCGCATGTACACAGCAGTTTATTTCAAGGTTTTATTCATTGGAAGCATAGACACACCAGAAATTGTATCAGTGTGTCCAGAGACTGTGAAAACATGATTTTTTTTTTTCATTGAGCAAATATTCTGGTATTTACTGGATCCGTGTGGAAATCTGGCCATGTTCATCCACTTTTTTTTTCCTCACTCCCCATTTTACTCAACAACAAATGCACAGCAGTAAGAGCTGCACTGCACTATCAGTGCACAGTGGAGGTGCTGAGTCAGGATTCCCAGACAATCAATATTAAATGTGTCTGTCTCAACTGCTGCAATTTGGGTTTTTTTGTACCTGCTACTTGGAACCTTTTTTTGTGTGTGTGTTTTTTTGTTTTTTTGTGGTCAAGCTTGTGTTTGTTTATTTGTGATGGTTCTTTGTAAATTGCATTCTTAATCTTAACGTTGTTTCAGTCCAGTGAAAATCTAAACATTTGAGATCATCAGAGCTATGGATGATGAAATCCAGTTGTTTTTTTTTAGTTTTCCTTCTTTTGATTTGAAAGTGAGGTGACTGCGGATGGAAACTGAAACAAACTTAAAAGAAGATTTACTGTTCAGGCAAAGGAAAGAGACAAATTACAAGACAAAATATGACAAAATTATTTTTGTGCCCAGTCTGAGGAGATCAGAGACTGTTCTTCATTTCCAATGTCTTGAATGTTGTTTGTCTTGCCTGAAGAAGACCAAAGGAGTCAAAACGTGTCATGTTTTGTCTTTGCATTTGTTTGTCTCTCTTTCGCTCAGCGCTTCGGGAGATCTTCTTTTAAGTGTCCTTCTTTTGGTTTTGTCTATCATTCTGACTAAGCAATGCAAAAATTGAGTGATGTGCAAAAAAAAAAAAAAAAAAAAAAAAAACCAAAAAGCAAAGAAAAAAAAAGGATGACTAGTTTGATATATTAATGCTATCAGCCTTTTTGGAAGGAATTTTGTTTTTTGTTGTCACTCCTTCCATGCCAGTTCAGTAGTGGCATTAATCCCACTCTGCTCATTCTGGCTCCCTGACCACAGCCACACCATTGCATGTCCTGCTGCCATCCCTGCACCAGCAGTGAATAGGGAACAGTCAACACAAAGTCATCGTGAGGTATCCCACCAGAGGAGACACTGCGCTGCTGCCAAATGACTTTGATGGTGTTCCGTATGACTTTGATGGTGTTCCGTAGTGCCAGTCATAACAGTCTGCCAGTACTGACGACCTCAGCGTAAACTCACACCCAGCTCATAAATGTGGAGAGTTTCAGTTTCAGTTTCATCAAGGAGGCGTCACTGCGTGCGGACTAGTCCATATACACTACACCACATCCGGCTAAGTTTTGAGACCACACTACTTATGATTTTAAGCTGATGGATGAATGAAAAAATTAACAACTAAGATGAGAGAATTAAAGAAGGCTGTCTCGTGGCTATGACTTAGCAGATGTGTGATCTACGCATTAGCCCAATGCACTGGTCAGGCCGTGAGTGCTTGCCTAACATTGGTTGTCTTTTTTTTGTGTGTGTGTGTGTGGAGAGAAATGGAAGCTAGAGTCACACTGAGAGCAGAGCATGAGGGGATACAGAACTGAAGGCTTTGTGAACGTGGATCAGTAAGGACGAAGACAATAAGCATGTGGTCATGGATTTCCATTCTGGTCGAGGACCACATCACCAGGCTGTACAGGATGTTTCTGTTCATGGTAATAGCCTGGTGCCGATCAGGCCAGAGAGATAACCGACATCCGCACAGTTGGTTAGGAAATGTTAGCAACGCTCTCAGAGATGCACCCATCAGTTTGGATGAGACTCCGCTGCATGGTTCAAGCCTTTCTATAGGAAATAGGAACTCACATCAGCTCAGGATAAGTGCCATGAGAATGAAAAAAAAAAAACATCCTGCTGTATGTAAATGACTCTAATGGGAATCAAACCCCAGAACTACCAGCATGCAATATGCAGTAGTTACCACTGTGCTTTGGTGGCTGGTTATTGAAAGGGATAAGGTGTCACACGGAATGGCCTCAGGGTAAGGAGGGTTGCTGGTATCTTTAGGTGAGCAGTTTGTCCAGTAAGGATGATGACCAGTTTATGGTTTTACACAATGTGGTGACATACACTGGGGGGGGGGGGGGGGGGGCTCCTAGAGGCTTGTCAGCCACACACTCATCCACACATGTATACTGTGACATGCACACACACACACTGTCATACACACACACACACACACACACACACACACAATGACATATGAACACCCAACAAGCACATACACACATAATGACAGGAACGCACACACATACATGCTCTCACACATGCTTGCACACAGGCATGCATGCACGCACGCACATGTGCACATGTGCACACACACAGACACACAGACACACATAACACAATAACAGGAACACACACACACACACACACACACACATACACACACACACACACACACACACACACACACACACACACACACACACACACACACACACACACACACACATGCATGCACTAATCATTGTGCAGACCATATTAGCTAGCTATCCCAGACCTGATAAATGTGTCAGGTTAACACCCAGTCATGCATCTGTCAATTGTCATCTGTGAGACCCTCTTCCCAACTGCTTTCTAATGTATATTTATTCGGCTATAAGTATCTTCAGTTCAAACGTGAAGTCGGTCTGCTCTACGGCTGCGAGACTTGGAGAATGACCAAGGCAGTACAGCAAAAAATTCAGACCTTCATCAACACCTTTCTGAGGCACATCATCAAAATCAGATGGCCAGAGAAGATCAAGAATGAAGATCTATGGAAGCGAGCAGGACAGGAACCAGTGGCCAAGGAGATTCTGTGGAGGAAGCGGGACCAGATTGGACACACTCTCAGGAAGCCAGCATCCAGCTCCACACGCCAAGCCCTGACATGGAACCCGCAGGGCAAAAGGAAGAGAGGTCGACCTCGCAGCAGCTGGAGGCGAGACACTGAGGCAGAGATAAAGAGGCAGGGGACCAACTGGACAGGCATTCAGCAAGCAGCACAGAACCGAGTGCGATGGCAGAGTGTTGTCGATGGCCTGTGCTCATCCTTGAGCTATGGGCCTAAGGGTAGAAAGGTAAAGATTCAGCTGTAACCCTTGCACGCTGTGACCTCAAGTGGCACCAGACCCCATGCCCCACAACACATCCCACAGCACTGTCCCACATACACCAGGATCTATGACATCAAAACTGGCTGGGGTGTGCAGAACAGCAGTATCGACATCGCTGTCTTGACCAGGGGAAAACGGCAGAATTCGACAGGGCAGCAGACAGCAGATCTGATGCAGCCAGTTGTGTTGACTGTGGAGAAAAGAGAACAAGCGTTGTTCTGAAGAGAAACGTATGAAGAAAAAAAATCCACTTATCCACTTTCTGCTTCCCCCTCCACCCCCCCCCCCCCCCCTCCTGCCACACACACACACACTTACACACACAAACACTCTGGCTCCTGCATTTCTATTTTTGCTGTCCTCAAGTGAAGTGATGGCAAATAACGGCCATACTCAGTTAAAAGTTGCCAGCACATGTGTGAGGCTTGCCAAGGAGGGAGAAACAAAAGGAGTAGATGTATTCCACACTCACCAAGCTTTGCATGCATGCTCCTGACAGATTTTATATCAGTCATAGACCATGTCTTGTCTCTGTGAGACACTACTGTGCTATGTCGGTCACAGACCATGTCTTGTCTCTGTGAGACACTACTGTGCTGGGATTCTGCTCTGATGAAAGAGCTGGGTGGTAGTGGTGGTGTGAATGTGAACAGGGGATATATGAGGGACGTGCAGTTGGTCTCTAAAGCTGATAGCGCAGACACTGTTCCATTAACAAGGTCAAAAATGACTTGCGGACCAGACTAGTTGGGAGAGTGGTTCTGTTCATCAGCCAGAAGGTTTAGCTGTCCTGGACATTTGGGATGGGCGGATGTTTCCGGTTCTAGAATTTGTCATCTTTATGGTTACCTTGTCCTGCATTGTTCAGTGAGCCTGTCTGTTTTGTGGTGCCGTGTCAAGTGTTTCATTACTTTTAAACTCTGTTCAATGTTTTAAACGTGTGCCAATGTGTGCGGTTGCTGTGGAGAAAAGGGGAGAACTGTGTGGAATGTTGCACTATTTTTTTTAATTAATTCCTATGGCAAGCATACCTGCTATGTGCATCTCTCTGTATTATTCAGAATCAAACAGTGTCATAGCCATTCATTCTAGTGGTGGGTGGGTTGATTGGATTGTACATTTCATTTGAATGTATTCAAACACTTGATTTTTTTTTTCCTGTCTTTACAGGTGAAAATCCCAGGATCTGCTCAACTGATGCACTGAGAGTACACAAGGATGCTGAAAAGACTTTGTCGTCTCCTCATCAGCGCCAGGTGGCGGTGGTTCTTCTTTCGTAGACGTAATACCATACTGACCATTGTCGGTTTCATTGCCCTCGTATTGTGGGCAAAAATTAACCTGACTCCGGACGCCCGAGACAAACCCGTCTTGTTTGTCATCCGAAATGGCAACGCTGTTCCAGCATACCGGATTTTTACACAGCCACCGGGTCCTGTGGGATTTGAACGGCAAAAACGGTCGGATTTGTTTGTGAGACTGCTGGGGAACAAGGTGAAACATTCCATGAGACTTGCCGGGGGACTGGTCTCCAACTGCATGCTTCCTACGCTGGATCTCAGTCACGATTCCAACCAGTTTGCTTTTCAGCATATGCCCCCATTGAGGTGTTCTGGGAAACGGATGTTTTTCATCCAAAATGGAAAGTTTTGTGCTGAACAAGTCGGTCGTCGGGGATCCCCGACGCCTTGAGAGTTGTTCTTTTTTTCAGGTCAAGAATCATGATGATGATTTTTATTCTACACAGTCAACCAATTGTCAAAAAAGTTTGGCCCTTTGATGATGTGCCAGTAGAGCATGACTTTGTTCGGATTCAGTGTTCTGTGACGGGTTCTCTTCAGGCGAAACAAGATATGTACGCCCTGCACGTGCCTTTACAAAAACCACGCAACCGATTTTGGAATCTTTTCCGATGGAAGCAAGAAGCGGAGGAGGAGTCCAATGAAGAACTAGATCATGAAATTGTTCCGGCGAAGGAAGAAGCGCCTGCACAGAAACAAGGCCATGGAGACGATAACCAGTATGTAGAGAACAACAATTTATTAGAAAATGATGAGATGGATACTAGGGATCTGTACTGGAACAGCGAAGACGCCGACTATTATGAGAGGAACTATCCAAATCTTGACACTGAAATGAACGAGTTTGACCAGTTTTCTGTCCAAATTGCCCCCAAACCAGAAGTTTTTCAGCGTATATCTGGAATCATGTCGACATTGAAGCACCGCCACAAGAAACCAAGTGTCCTCATGCTCGGTGTGAACTCCGTATCTCACTTGTCTTTTCGCCGCTTGCTGCCCCAGACGTACCAATACCTGAAGCAAGTCCTTGGGGCCGTGGTGTTGGAAAATTACAACGTGGTCGGGGAATTGACGAAGGATGAGCTGATACCCCTGCTGACAGGTAGGAGCTAAAGGGTTAACCGTGGTACACATGCATCGTAACGCATCACATGACCAGCAGATAGGACTGTGTGACAAGACACTCCAGCAGCAATACTGTTGTTGCTGTGTGAGTGGTCATCCAGGCCGTTCAGTGGTGTGGAATGGTAGCAATGCCTGTCTGGTTTCCTGATATCCTAGCACCCACCGGGCATTTTCTTTCCGTTTTTTTTTTCCCCACTGTCACTGTCTGGGCCCCTCCAATGGCACTGCTCCCCCACGCTGCTCATTTTGGCTCCTCATTCATGGACACACCTTTGCCTGTCCCATCACAGTCCCAGCACGTGACAATGACAATCTGCAGGGAACTGTCAGTATCAGGTCACCAAGGGGCTACCCACTAAAGCAGACACTGCGCTGCTGCCATGCTTGGAGGTGTTCAGTGATCAGGTCACCACAGGGCTACCCACTAGAGCAGACACTGCGCTGCTGCCATGCCATGCTTGGAGGTGTTCAGTGGAGCCTGATCCAACAAATGCAAGACGCCATGTGCTGAGCCCCATACTGATGATAACAACTGCTTAGCTGCAGATCCGGATGAGTGGGCATTTCCCTCAGGAGGGTGCCGCTATGCTGATCCAGTGACAGTCCAGTGACAGTCGCCATGAAGGGCCAACATCGATGACTTAACGTAACTCACCTAGGGCATAGTCGTGGGCAGAAAAGCGAAACTGATCACCACCTTAACAGGGCAGGAAGTGCCTTGCAATCTAAATTTTTAATTCCATGCTGATTGATGAGGATGTGGATAACGAGATTTTGCGATAGAGTTCTTTCTGGTCGTAGATCAGACGACAGGGCAACACTCTGTGCTTACTCTTATGACATGTCTAGCCATCAACCAGGCCTGAGAGATACCGACACATGCAGTGTTGGTAAGAAGATTTAACCAACGTTATCAGAGACACATCCATTAAGCAGATGAAACTTGACTGTGTGGGTCCAGTCTTCACGCTGGGGCCTACCAGTCGGCACCCCAAAAATCCCACAAATGAAATGTTCTGATGGGAATCAAACCCACAACCTCCCAGCCTGCAGTCTGCGACTTTATTCACTGCACCATGGTGGCTGACCTGCTGAGTCTTGTTTCCCCAACCCTGTCGTGACAATATTGGGACTGCAGGATCTTAAGGCGTGTAGCTGATCCACTGAGTGCGTGTGTAGACAGGAAGGAAGATTAAAGTCCGGTCACACCAGAGCAAAGATGGTTTACAACCATGTTATCACATAGCTGTTAAAAAAGTTGCTAAATGCTGTCCAAGTTTTTGAAAAGTCTTTTCACTAATGGCTTTTAGTCTTTTGTTAGCCCACTAACCTTCATGTACAAGATCGTCAATGGCGCTGTGGAATATATCTCCTGACAAATTCCTCAAGAAAGGACCTGCCAAAACCAGATCAAACCACAAACAGAAATTTGCTCATCTCGGCACTTCCTCTGACCCATACAAGTACAGCTTCTTCCCATCAGCCATCCCAGCCTGGAACTCCCTGCCTGCAGCAGCAGCAGAGGCTCCCCCCTTGGTATCATTCAAGAGGGAGCTGAACAAAATCCCAGCCTAGATCCCTATCCCAACTAGCTGAACGGTAAATGATGGGCAGGGTTGTGCCGGTCCAGGTCATGACCTGGGGGTTGCCACGATTACCGGGAAAGCCTCCCCAGATACTAATTAGGCTAGTTGAGTCATCTTTTTTTTTTTTTTTTTTTTTTTGCCTGCCGCAACAAGCTGCCCCAGAGCTGAACTCAGGGGTATGCAGTTGGGGTACTAAGGCGACTTTACAGCTCTTTAGCTATCTTTTTGTTGTCCCTATTAGATCATTGTTTATTTTATCTTATGCCTCTGTGCACACAGGTCAATAATAGTCAACTATGACGGCTGACCTACAAATTTGAAGATTGAAGACATTTGCTCAGCACATCACAACTGGTCGTCAACTGGTTATTGTACATACACATTACCCCTGGTATGAGTTTGCTGAGTAAAAGCAGTTGGCTAAAAGTCATGACACTTGTGAATCTCTTGCGAGATAGATATGACTGGTACCTTAGTATCTTATGAGTGTTGTGGAGTTGCCTTGAAGATCCTTTGTTGATGGGAACTCTTACATGTATCACCTGTGAAGAAGGTCAAGGAACACTCTTACAGGCTGGGGTAAAGTTACAGTCTTATACAGTCTTATTTTTGGTTGGAAATTAGACTTACATGTGCCATCGTTGCTCTCTTAGTCCTTGTTGAAAGACCAGAGCATGTCTCAGTCTGACAGGTTGGTATGGTCCTTGGAGTGGATGCTTTAGGTGTGATGGGGGCATTAACCCATGCCAGTTTTAGCATGTGTGGAGCTAAGAGACAGGAAGAAAGCCTACATCAGCCAAAGTCTCACCTGTCAGAGTCTGCCCTGGTTCAAACCCATTATTCTCTGAATATGGAACCAGTGTTTTACCCATTTAATAAATGTATCCCTTATATTAGCAGCTGTAGAACTTTGTTAGTTACTTTGTGTATCTGTCAGTCTGTGCTAATCGGAGTATTTTTTTTAGGTTGAATGAAAATGTTTCTGAGATCTGAAAGTTGAAGATTTGTTTGTTTATACATGTGTGTGTGTGTGTGTGTGTGTGTGTGTGTGTGTGTGTGTGTGTGTGTGTGTGTGTGTGTTATGCAAACATGTATGACCCTCTGAATGTTTTGTTGTTCATATATTCTTTCAACAAGTATAAACTGTATGTGTAGCATATCTATGCTTTTTTTTTTTCTCCTCACCCTCTGTGTGTGTGTGTGTGTGTGTGTGTGTGTGTGTGTGTGTGTGCACACGTGTGCATGCATTCTTGCATACTTATGTGTGTGTTTTGTATAGATGGGTTAATGTACAACGGCCCTGGAAATTATGTGTTAACCAACACCACAAACCATTGCAAATGTAGACGTGCACAATTGATTTCCTTTATCTGCACACATTAAACATCTAGTAATATATTTGTACAAAATAACAGAATAAACCATCTTTTTTGTTTTTTTTTTTTTAGCCCCTGATGCTGACATAAATGCTTCGTCCTGCAACAGGAATGAAGGAAAAAGATCTACCCGACGTACAGACATGGAAATACAATGCCGAGACGATGGATGTATACCCCTTCGTCTGGAAGGAGTTCCAGCAACAGGGGTATGCCACGCTGTTTGCCGAAGACGAACCTTTGAAGAGCGTTTTCAACACCGGCTTCTATGGTTTTGAGAAACCTCCGACCGACCACTACATGCGGCCACTGTGGCAGGCAGTGATGGGGAGCCAAATTCAGCGCAACAGTCCCAGCTTCTGCACCGGCGACCACGCCAGCCACCAGATGATGCTTCAGTATGTGGAGGACTTCGAAGCGTACCACAACGTCTCCAGGTTTGCCTTTGCCTTCTTCAGAGAACTGACCTCGTCCACGTCCATCAACCCGGTCCAGTACCTTGATGCTGACCTGCTCCGTTTCCTTCAAAATTTGGGGAGGAGGAAAGTTCTTGGAAGACACGGTGGTCATCATCTTCAGTGATCGTGGGGTGAATGACTACACCATGAAAAGCACCGTTCTCGCCAAGATGGAGGAGAGGCTGCCAATGATGGCTCTGGCTTTCCCGCAAGAGTTCCGACAGCTAAACCCTCAGGCTTACGCCAATCTCCTCACCAACGCACGGAGGCTGACCACCCCGTTCGACATCCATGAGACTTTACTGGATCTCCTGTACCCCTCTCGGCTCAGTTACCGTCCACCTGAGGAAAATGCCACTGCAATCATGAGCCTCTTCGAGGATATCCCAGTGACGAGGACGTGTGACGAGTGCGGCATCGCCCCCTACTGGTGCACCTGCCTTTCCCACATACTGCTGGATCTGCTGAGCCGTTTGTGAAGTCAGCAGCCATGCGGCTGTTGGGACACCTCAACGACCAGACGCAGGGCGTGAGCAGCAGCAGTGTGCTGGCCTTGGTCTTCAGTCCATCTACCGCGCCCATCTTGTGCTGCCTACATGGCAGGTAGGGTGACCTGTACTTCCCTTTCTCCACTCTGTTCTTCATTTACAGCCTGGGACTGTATAGAGTGGGGTGGGGACTTGTGGACTGTCAAAACGGCCAAGTCTGGTAAATTTTGCTTACAAATAAGTACGACACAAGTACATGTAAATTCATTCAGTGTCGTACCGAGTTCTTGTCAGCTGGCAGCAGCTGAATAAATGCTGTGGAAGAACAAATTGAGACGTTACCAAAGAACAGCACAGGTTCTGGGATTTTTTTTCTTCCTAAATGTTTCATTTGAAATGTTTTCCCCCCGTCAGCAACATCCCAAAACGCACAGTGTGCACTCGCAGCTTTGGACTGTGTCTGGGAAAGTGACGGCTTAACGTTAATTGGCTGGGCAAGATCACCAGGTTATGAAATGTGATGAAGAAACTGTTGCAGACTCATGAAGGACCCTGTTGTCCAAATAAGTTGTGTATGTACACGACTGTGACAAGAGGTTGAACTCCTCTTTTGTTTATAAAGGGACTGTTAAGCCGGACCAAGCCAGAAACCTTAAGTCACACCTTTTATCATTTATTTATGTATAGATTCATTAGTTTCATTATCTGTTCGTTTCTTTTGCTGTAAAGACAGAACCTGCTTTCCGCTGTGGTCCGTGGGGGTCTGTTTTGTAAGCTTTCTGGTCTCAAGAAGTCCCCTTTGCGGCATTCCTCCAGAGTTGCTCATTGTTGCCTCCCCTGACTCCGCCCCACAGACTGTTTCATGCTGCCACAACCCCAAGCCCTGCAGTCTGCAGGGAGCAGTCAGTGTCCGGTCCTCACCAGAGGGGATGGCTGCACCGCTGCGGAGTCACTTTGGTGGTGTTCAGTGGAGCCTGTTCTGATCCAGCCTGCGCTGGGTACCACCCACATGCTTCCCTGTGATGACAGTAGTTGCTGAACCAGCATCTGGGGTCCAGTGTGATTGAGAGAGCTACATATATATATATATATATATATACAGTTAAGAAAAAAATAATGTTGGACCCATCCATTGAGTCAGTGCAGTTCGGAAAACCAGATTATTTTTCCATCAGGGGAAGTATCAGTCTGCTCAGACTGAAGATGTTTTGTTTTCTGGGTTTTTTTTTCTGTATACCTTTCGTGTTTTTTTGGATAAAGTAAGCAACAAAGGAAATCTCAACGTTTCTATCACCAGGGATTTTTTTTATGTTCCATGAAAACATATCTCTTTGAAAATAGTTATCAATATGTCAGCAGAGTTCACAGTGTTCATGTTCACTGAAATATTTTTGATAATCATAATGTGAACAGATTCTGCACCCGCTGTTTGATCCAGGTGTGTGTCACAGATCTGCTTAATGATTTCATGCATTACAGATCTACACAACAATTTTATGTATTGCAGATCAACTCAACAGTTTTTATGATTAAAGATCTTTTCAATGCCTGTTATCCAAACAGTAACGAGTGAGGCTACAGGATGCGTGCGGTATTACTTGACGTTTTTTGCTGGTGGGCTTTGCAGTCATGGAATATAGGCTGGTACACCCATGGGAACTCTCCCGTGGAGGTTCTGTCGTTTCACATCCAGTGGCCATGACACAATGGCATCTGCCAGGGAGCAGTTATGTCCCTTCATGTGTTGATGGAATGCCCTGTGTGTGCCTGCACCCTATGTGAACACAGCGCAGGCTTCCAAGGGTGGTGCAGAACTGCTCCCAGCCAGTTTGTTTGTTCGGCGGTTGAGGCGAGTACATCTCTGGGTCCTACCTGCACCTTCAGGCGTTACCCGTTTCTTCTCACAGCAATGTAGTGGGTTCAGCCTCGGGCTGTTCTCCATCTTTCCACCAAGTTCTGTTAAAATCTGTCGGGTAGTTGTCTGTCGGTATACAATCCGTGATCATCTTGCTTTAAGATCCTTGATCCACCCTGAGAACCATCTTGTAAAAGGGCTGTCCTTTGGGCCACATATTATCTGCTGAAGAAGTTTGGGTGAAACGGTTTCGGCAGTTTTTGCCTAATCCTGCGGACAGACATACTGGCAGACAAACGGACACGGATAATGACGTAACCTCCTTGGTGGGGGTACCAAATGTGCGTGCACCTAGTCATTGCCAAAGGGAAGCTTGTGTATGACCTTCCCACGTTTGGTAGATTTGCTTAAGTTTAGCTTTTTCCCAAGGTATTTGCCCAGAAAAACATCAGCAGAATAACGCTCCCTTCACATTGGGCAGTTCTGCCTAAGTGTACATTAATGCATAAAACCCCCCACTTTTTTTTTTTTTTTTTTTTTAAACATATAATCAAAAGCTAGTTTTATGCGTTAATGTTGATTATTAATCCAGACTGGAAATCTAACACAGAAATAAAAAAATAAAACTGCTAAGTATGCACTGGTTGTGCAACCACAGACATTTGAAGTACATATAGAGAAAGGTTAGCTCCACCAGTATATGTAGGGAAGAGTTAAGAGGCTTTTTTTGTGTAGCCAGATCAATCTGAAACAACAGACATACACTGTTAAACATTTACGAGAGCAGGCCATATTTTGGAGGGTAACTAAGTCGTTTTCTAAGTTCCGTAGTTTAGGGACATTCTGAAATAACATGAAATCAATGTATGTACTTTCCATTCTACATTACATTTTATCAGTTCTTCATTATTTTCTTAACCTCAGTCACGTCCCTTACTCTGCAGGTCTTGAAATACACACCCATGCTGACGGCGAGATCCTCCGCTGGACGAAATACAGCAGTCCCTTTGACCTGCGTGTCGCCCGCCTGGCCATCATGCTCAGGACCAGCCCTTGCAGCGTCTTGTACGAAGGCACTGTCTTCGCCGATTTCCGCAACTACACCCACTACTACGCTACGACGTTGTGCCAGAGGAGGTGCGTGGCTTGGGGGTGCGCAAGTACCATTTCAAATGCCTTGTGGGGAGCGCGCACGTTTCCACGCTGAAGACATTCTGCTGTTGCCATGACTTTACGGCGCAGCAGAGGGAGGGAGGGGTGAGGTGAAAGAATGTAAGCTCTCTGTGGAGCCTGTCCTTTTTTTTTTTCTACTTGTTTATTCTGTGCCGCATGCCATGGCCTCTTTCACTGGCATTACTCTCATGCCGTGCAGTGTGGCCACAGCCTTGTGTCACAGCTCCAGCAGTTGGCAGGGAGCAGTCAGGAAAAGGTCGCTTTGAGGCCACCACTTCTCAGAGGAGACACTGCGCACTGCTGTCCAGTCATGGTGGTGGGGTTCAGATGCTGCCATACTGATGACTGGTTGGATACGGTAAATTCACTGGAGCTGTGACTGGTGCTGTTTTATCGGTGCACCTGTCTTAGATATTAGGATGTTATGTGGTGTGTCTTTGATTCGCAGGCAAGGTGGACTTCACAGGGTTATAGATTTGTCTGTTTGTTGGTAGATTACGTATAGATTACTTTCCTTTCTTCCTTTATGTATCCATCCATTTACTTAAAAAAAAACAGAAAGAAAAAAGTGGAAATCCTATTGGTGTCGTCCCTGGACGATTTGATATTGACGTCTCCTTATTGATTGCTGATGGTGGTGGTGGGGGGGGGGGGGGGGGGGGGGCTGTGACAGGACACACAGGGGCATGGCTGTGGATGGGAAGCTGATTGAGTGGAGCGGGGGTGATGTCAATGGCATGACATAGACGATGAGTCGGGGAGGGGGGGGGGGGGCGTTGGAATCAAAAGAAAGAGCTCTTACTTAAATCTTTGATTGTCAGTCCTTGTGTTTTCTCATTGATGTGATTATCACTTGTTCTGTATTTACTTATACGATGTTATTTACTTCTGGTATATGTTTAAGTTTATGGTGTTGCTGCTGCTACTGATGATGAACTTTATCACTGTGACAGTGGCAGTTGTAGATACAGTCTTGCCAGTTTAGTTGAAGCAAAATTAACCTCATAATTCTGATCGGCTTGTGGCTGTGTGTGTGTGTGTGTGTGTGTGTGTGTGTGTGTGTGTGTGTGTGTGTGTGTGTGTGTGTGTGTGTGTGTGAGAGAGAGAGAGAGAGAGAGAGAGAGAGAGAGAGAGATTTGCTATTGTGCCATCTTTCTGCTCAGTGTGTCACAGTATTCATATATATTTCTAGATCTCAGTTTCTTGCTAACAGTTTTTCTGCAATGCTGATGAAATGTCTTTTGCATAGATTTTTGTGTGTGTCTAAAAGCTGGAGTGCTCTATTTTGATACAGATACAGATTATACAGTAGTACATTTTACAACATTTTGATATATTTTTGATACAGACACAGATTTATACAGTGCATTTTACAACATTTTGATACATTTGCCTTTGTACAGTTCCCTGTATGGTTATAGTTGTTGGGATTGTGATAGAACATATGTACAGTTGTTGTGTATTTGCATGTTAAGGCATTTAAGATGCAGGTGTTGTTTGTTTGTTTCTTTTGAATTTGCTATATGAAATGTGCCACTAGTTTCTGTGAAATGCTTCTTACAGATTCGGTTTTTGAAGAAATCCATGGACATGTCATATGATTGAAAGGCTTTTGGACGATTGAGCAGTTGCTGTACCTAAAATGGAAACTACTAAAAGGAACATTCATAATAAGAAAATGTATGTCAAGGGAAAGTAAGAACAGTGTGTGACAGTCTGAGGTATTTTTATGTTTTAAAACAAAATTTGATTTGCTGTGATCAAATAATGTTCACTCTTCTGCAAAATGTGCCAGCCAACATTTCCCAGACACACTTACGTTACAGATGTATGTGTATGAGAACATAAGGTGTATCTTATTATTTTTGTGATCAGCTGGTGCCTATGGGTAGAAAACGAAGAGCGTGAGGAGGTGTGCGAGGAACTAAGCCCGCGCATGTGGGACAGGGAGGAATGAGCAAAGTGCGAGGAAATGCGCGCTGGTGACCTACTCATTTTTGAGTGAACCAGCTTTTAAGGAGGAAGAAGAAGAAGCATCAGGTCGCACAATGAGACAGGTGTGAGCTTGTGGAGTTTGGCCATGGCACAGGGATATTTAAAACACTAAATGAAAAGCTTCGGTACCTGTACTGGATTCTTTTAATGATGACTGGCCTGGCAACACGTTGCTCACCACCATGACCACAATTGGACGATCACCTAAAATAGTCGCCAGGGTGGGTGGGGGTGGAGTGGTGGGGGGTGGGGGTGGGGGGGGGGGGGGGGGAGGGGTCAGAGTCAGGTTAACAGTTCTGAGTCCTTGATGGAAGACTATTCTGTGATATTAAATCTTATGTGCCAGTGACTGAATTTTGCACAGCAAGACATGTCTGTGAGTGAAAATGGCTTCCTAAAGATGGTGCTCACCAGTTTGATACAGAACAAGTAGATATTTTGCTTCACTTTTCTCAAAAGTTCCTGTGCAAGGAATCTGACATCGAAGTGGGCATTCCTTAATCAGATTTAGAGATGCTTCTGAGTATTGAAAAACATTACAAGTATATACTGAAAGTAAAAAAAAAGGAACAAGAAGGAGAAGAAAAAAGGACCTGGAATTAGCCTGAATGTGCACCTGGCATCAGTAGCATGCAAAACATGCACACAGGGACCCTGAGAGTGGGAAAAGAGCACTTCGGTTGTGATACCTGGTGCCGATATGTGCCACGACAGAAAAAATGGAGATTGAATAAAGTGGAGAGATCAAACAACAAAGGGGACACCATTGAGTATACTTCAGCCCGAATGGAAGGACACCGGTTTCTTTCAGGGTTAACCAGATATCTGATTAGCCTCCAGCCTCTATGGTACGGTGGTTAGCTTTGTGGTTTGGGAGGTTGTGGGTTTGAGTCCAGTCAGTTGCATGTATTTAAGGGATTTGATGGCCTCCATTGGCTTCTGTGAAGAGTTGAATGTGTTATGGGTGTAAATGGGGAGACTGGAGCCGCAAAGCTCAGCTTCATCCGCTTAATAGGATGCATCTTTGAGAGTAGTCTGCTCATACTTCTTGACCAACCCTGCAGGTCTCTGAATTTCTGGGGCCTGGTTTGACATTGGGATAAGTTATGAAAGAAAGGAGTACAGCCTTGGTCGATGGTTTGCGAGCTGAAGTGACCTCCTTAACATCATCTTCATAATCGTCATCCTCATTGATCATCATCTAAAAAAAAAAAAAAAAAAAAAAAAAAAAAAAAGAAACATCTAAGTCAATGCGGCCGTTCATGTTCTGCTCTTGTGGCATTTTCAGTAAAGATCCTCTCTCCTTATCAGTGGTGCTAAATTTGTGTCAAGAGTTTTTGGTATCAGCAAGTTCTCTTGTGGACTGTGGCTGCGTGGACATGGTGGTACCCTCAGGGGGGAAAGGTGTGCACCCATGCACCTTCACAATGAAGTTATCATTATCATCAGTGAAGGGCTCACAGTCTTTGTTGTCATGTGTACGTTGTCTTCACAGCACCGCTGAAGACCACGAAGTGCTGTGGGATGTGTATGTTATCTTCACAGCACTGCTGTGGGATGTGTATGTTGTCTTCACAGCACTGCTGTGGGGTGTGTATGTTGTCTTCACAGCACTGCTGTGGGGTGTGTATGTTGTGTCTTCACAGCACTGCTGTGGGGTGTGTATGTTGTCTTCACAGCACTGCTGTGGGGTGTGTATGTTGTCTTCACAGCACTGCTGTGGGGTGTGTATGTTGTCTTCACAGCATTGCTGTGGGGTGTGTATGTTGTCTTCACAGCACTGCTGTGGGGTGTGTATGTTGTCTTCACAGCACTGCTGTGGGATGTGTATGTTGTCTTCACAGCACTGCTGTGGGGTGTGTGTATGTTGTCTTCACAGCATTGCTGTGGGGTGTGTATGTTGTCTTCACAGCACTGCTGTGGGGTGTGTATGTTGTCTTCACAGCACCACTGAAGACCACGAAGTAACTAGGCAGCACTGCTGTGGGGTGTGTATGTTGTCTTCACAGCACCGCTGTGGGGTGTGTATGTTGTCTTCACAGCACTGTGCTGTGGGGTGTGTGTATGTTGTCTTCACAGCACCACTGTGGGGTGGGCATATTGTACAGCACTGCTGTGTGTATGTTGTCTTCACAGCACCACTGTGGGATGTGTATGTGTGTTTCACAGCCCTGCTGAAGACCACGAAGTAACTAGGCAGCACGCTGCTGTGTCTGCTGCGGAGGGTTGTCTTTTCATTGATGATGACCTGATGTTGATTGTTCTCTGTGGACGGTCAGTGCTTGGACTGCGACAGGATTTCCCGGGTTTGCCTGAGAATGGCATGGCAGGGGAGCACTTGGGGGGGGGGGGGGGGGGGGGGGGGGATGAGGATGGCAAAGCCTGAAAGGTGAAGGAGGAAAAAAAGAAAAAACGTAAAGTGAAATGATGCTGATGGGACGAATAAGTCTGTTCCAAGTTAGGTGAAATGTTGTGTTTTTTTTTTGGGGTGAGGTATTCTCAGCTAGTGTAATTATACTGAAATGTGCATCATTGTTGGTATCTTTTCAGGTAACTAGATGATGTAGATGCATTTTGATTTGGGGGGGGGGGGGGGGGGGGGGGGGGGGAGGTACAGGGGGATTGCTGTGCCTGTACTTAAGATCTGTTTGTTGTACGTCTTTTACTTAAGATCTGTTTATTTTACATATATTACTTTTAAAGGCAGTATCTTAGTTTTGTATACCTTTGATCTGTTTATTGTGAGGAATGGCTTTGAGAAATGACAGTCCTAATATGGCCCTTGCAGTTGGCTGGGCTGTAAACAACATAGTTTGTTTTTTTATGGTGAATTTGTACCTTAAAAATCAGTCAACACACCGTTTCAAAATGGCTGCTAAAAATTCAGATATACTTTTTTTTTTTTTTTTGCATTAGAATCTTGCTTTTGCATTAAATTGTTTTTGTTCGACATGTTTTGATGAATCGCATGTGTACAAAATCTTTTTATGTAGTTTTTATTGTTGTTGTTAATGATATTTCTATGCTTTTGTTAACATGCTGTGTGTGTTTTTTTTTCTTAATGTAAAAGATTGATGGAAAACAGTACTTATAAAATCTTATAAGTGTCAGAAATGTTAAAATTATTGTTTATCTACTATACTTATTGGTATAGTGTGACAAAAAAAAAAAAAAAAAACTTAACGAAAACCCAACAATGTGCCTTTTATATGCAATGGATTGATTTTTTTTTTTTCACAAGAATGTGAATATTTATGCATAGCAGGTGCTAATTATTTTGTATATATAATCTTTTTCTCATGAAACATTCCATATTGTAGACAACCTCTTTTTTTTGATGTGTCGTGATATAGAAGCTTAATGCTGTTTTGTCAGCCGCTTGTGGTCCCTCATTTCATTCCTGCCATTTTCTCCTCCCACTCACCACCCCTCCCTGCTCTCTTCCTCCGTTCCCACTTGTTTCACTTCTCAACTTGTTAAATTTCCTTTCAAAGTTTCTGAAAGAAGCTGTGTGTACTCCTGTTTGAATTCTATTACTGCTTTTTTTTTTTTCCCCTTTCTTTTCCTAACTTTTTTTTTTCTTGTTCAAGTAAATAAATAAATGAAAAAAAAAAAAAGTCTGAAAGAAGCAGTGTTTTCCATTCTTCTCCTTCTGTCTCTCTCTCCTCCTTGACTGAAGACGGAGTGACCAAGGACGTGCGCTTTGTTTCAGAGGTATGACACTGAAGATGTTTGGTAATCTCAGGTTCCTTTCTTTCTTTCTCTTTCTTTCTGCGTACGTGAATACTCCTGCAGACACTGCCTGTATAGACAGGCAGTGGCATTTTGTATGTATGACCGGTTTTTATCCCGCCATTAAGGCAGCCATACTCCATCTTCGGGGAGGTGCATGCTGTATGTAACGTGTCATCCATACCAACGGCCAAACTGGCCTTCTCTTCCGAAAGTTGGTGATGGGATTTTACGTGTGTGCAAGATGTTGTGCGTGCGTTCACACATGGAACCTCGGTTTATAGTCTCGTTCGAAGGACTGTATGGGGAATGGAGTCAGAACCAATGTTAACTCTGAGGGAAAAATCCCCCTGTGCCGAAATTCGAACCTGCAACTCCAGGATCATGAGTCTGGCACTCTACCAACTGAGCTGTTCCGGCCCCCATCTCGGGTTCCATTTACCTTTAGAGATGTCTCTTAAAGTGTTGCACAGATTTCCTAATCAACCCTGCAGGTGTTTATCTCTCAGGTCTGGTCTTCACCTGGATCTACTGAAAGGAAGCAGCGAGTCCCAGTCATATGACATAGCAGAGAGTCCAGTCGTATGACATAGCAGAGAGTCCAGTCATATGACATAGCAGAGCGTCCAGTCATATGACATAGCATAGCATCCAGTCATATGATATATAGCAGAGAATCAGTCATATGACATAGCAGAGAGTCCAGTCATATGACATAGCAGAGAGTCCAGTCATATGACATAGCATAGAGTCCAGTCATATGACATAGTCTGAGACTTTGTTGGAATTCTGTCATTTTCATAATTCCCATCAGTCGTCATTGTATTCTGTGGCACTTCATGTCCATATCTCATTGCAAACTCAGTTTTGATTTTCTCTCCACGTTCATGTCTGCAGTGAGAGTGTCGGTCTTCATCTTTTTTTTTGCAAGTTCAAAGGGGCTGTTGTTGGACGAATGTTGTTGCACCACCGAGGGAGATGTTTTTACCAGTATTGACTGTGCGAACAATCATTGTCGTCAGAAAAGGGTTAAGTATGAGCCCCCCCCCCCCCTCCTCCCCCCCCCCCCCCCCCCACACACACATGTTGGATCAGAACAGGCATCACAAAACTCCACCTGTATGATTAGCAGTACTGCAGGGCCATCTGTGGTGAGTTTCCACGTGATGATCTTATGTGTATTGCTCTATGTGGACTGCCAGTGGAGCACTGGTGCAGGATTTCCAAACAGGTGGGACGAACCTTAGTGTGGCTGTGTGTGCGGGAACAAGACTGACCGGTGTAGGGCAGGAGTATTGTAGCAGAGGGCAATCAGGTGAGACAGAAGAAAAAAAAAAAGATGAAAAGCATATAAAAGTACTCCCAGTTTATCTTGAATATGCGTGAGATATTCCATAAAAGAGGAAAAACCGTTTTGGGCAGTTATAGCCATAATAGTGATAGCTGTTCTGGTAAACATCGTGCATCATCTGTGACCCATAATGAACATACTACTACAAATTTCAGAAAGATTGGCCAAGTACTTTCTCAGATGTTCCATAAAGAAGACGAACTGTTATGGGCCATTATAGCTGTAAGTAACCACTATAACGGTAAAATAAAACATCGGGCATCATCCGTGACCCATAATGAACATACCTACAAATTTTCAGAAAGATCGAAGTAGTTTTGAGTGGACAAGTTTTGTCTGACATATTTTGACTATGGACGGACATGGACAGACACACACACACACACACACACACAGAGCATTTCTTCATTCCCATTCTAAAGTACTTCCTGTTCTATAAGAACTGGGAGTACAAAAAGAAAAGAAAAGAAGTTTTCAGGGCAGAAAAATGGAATCTTAAGTCTCGTAGAATAGCAACATTATTCTGAGTTTACAGAGAACATGTGTGTGTGTGTGTGTGTGTGTGTGTGTGTGTGTGTGTGTGTGTGTGTGTGTAAAAAAGATTTGTTCATAGCATTTAGAAATTCATGTTGCAACTTCTTTTTTTTTATTTTTGCAGAGATCACTAACAAAGAGTTTTTGTGTGCAAAATTTTGCATGATACATAAACTTGAAAAAAAGGTTTCAGCCACATATTCTCTGATTCAGCTTCTTGTTTCATTCAGAATTCCCTTCATGAATATTCATCTTGTGTGCATCAAAGATGATGTGGATTTTCAATGAAAATAGGGGGAACCAGAGTCTAGTGTTACTTAAACTTTGTCAGGTTCAGATGTTGCGCTGAATTTGAGCTCAGAATGTAACCTGTACAGGAACAGTGATTAAGCATAACATATGCCGACAGAAGATTACGTATGTTTGTTTAGGATCATGCAATCCCATGTCAATCTTTGATGTGTTATGGAAACATCTTTGATGTGTTACGGGGACATAAAACGCATCCAACATGCACCTGGATATATGGAGAGGAAATGGGTGCCAGCAAGCACTCCCAGTGGCCCCATGAAGATGGTGTGATTTGGTGTGGTTAGCTGTGAAAAAAAAATTATGGAAAAAAAAACTGTAGAACTTATTTTTTTTTTTGAAACTTTTTTTTTTTTTTTTTTTTTTTTTTTTCTTTCACTGTCCCAACCTCTGCGCAACTTCAGAGGCAGTACGTGTACCCACGCCACTCATTCCGACACCCCCATCCACAGCCACAGTCCGGTCGGCCCCGCTGCGGCCCCGGCACCGCAATCACAGGTAGCAGTCAATGTCAAGTCATCAAGAGGCAACCCACCGGAGG